>JBBPOS010000236.1:0-42625 GCA_038091575.1 Leccinum subgranulosum
CAGACCGTTCGGACTGTACGCACCCGCGGCGCCAGGTTGTCCCGCGACTGCGCTCCTCATGTGTGGAGGCAACGTCGGTGCATAGCCGGCCGCGTTGGCACCTGCTGGGACGGTCCACGTTCCACCCGCGGTAGGTTGGTACGGTTTTCCGCCAGGCGCTGCTGCTGCGACCGTGTTCGCTACCGCAAGTTGACCGGATGCTTGCGCCGTTGCACTAAAGAAGCCCGCGTACGACGTCGGTATCGGTGTTGTCGCCGTGGGCGCGGCGGCGGCAGTAGTAGTAGTAGCAACAGCAGCAGCAGTTGTGCTTGGCTGTGGAGTCCCTTTGCGTGATCCGCCCGCGGACGTGCCACCCTGCGCTTGGGGATTGTACTGGTACCAAGAAGAATACGTGTATTGCTGTTGTCCCGTCGCGGCGTACGGTTGCCCTTGATAGTATTGTGCTGCAGCATGGGTCTGGGCGGTCGCCGGGGTTGCGTATGCGTTGGGATAGTAGGGCGGCTGACCGGGCTTGTACTGATAACCCGGTCGGTAGGGTGACGCATAGTTGTAGGAATAACCAGCGTAAGCCTGGGCCGTCGCTGGGGTTGGGGCGATCGGTTGTACGGCTGCCGGCTGGGTGGGCGTTGGTGTATTGGCTGGTGCGGCTGGGGGGGCTGAGGGGATTGCAGTTGCAGTGGACTTGATGTAGAGGGTTGAATCGTCCCGAAGAGCCGTCGGGCGTTCCGCGGGGAGTGTCCCGTGCCAACCCTGTGTGGGTGCTATGGGTAAAGTCCGTTGGAGTTTATGGAGGGCGGACGGAGAAGGAGCGAGAGGAGCGACATCAGAATTCGACGACCGCGGTCGGAGAGACGTGAGAAGAGAGAGGGAGTCGAGAATACCCTGAGCTAAAGTGCAAATTTGAGTATCAGCGTCCAAAAACACGTCGACAGGACTGACCAGTATCCCACTCTTCTGACCCTTGCTCGACTGGGGTGAACTCTCCCTTTGATAGCCGTTTGTTCTGAAGTTCTTCTAATCGTTTGAGCGCGCTGGCGTTTCGCTCTAGCAATTCATCGACAGCTGACTCGAGCTCGAGATTGCCCAGGGCATGCTTGAGCAAAGCTATTTGCTTCTTGGTGAAGAGCCCCTCCAAGACCTCTGGACCGTCGAACACGTCACTCTGAACGGGCTCGTCAGCGCCGTTGGGCTGCGGAGACTCGTGGAGTTGCTCGGAGGGCTGTTGAGTGACGGGAGTCTGCTCGTCTGACCACCTCTTCTTCCTATCTTCCCATTTCCAGAACAATTCACCGACGGCGGACCGGCCGAGCTCGGCGCCATCTTGTTCGAACACGGGAGCAAAGCTAGCGTATGGACCATAATCAAGGAAAGTGCCACAGCTGATGCGACGGGGACCGGGAAGCTTTGGTTTGTACCCTGGGGGCTTCTTTGGAACGTATGACGCCAAGGTGACGGCAGCAGTCTCTGGTTGAGCGGGTTCGACTGGTGCTGGAGCGCAAGGAGAGGGTAGTACGGCGACTAGCTCGGCGTTTGCGGTCGAGAGGTCCTTCAAGGGCTTGGCATCTGATTGCACGAGATCGGAGTTGAGGGATGTCCACCAAGTGCCAAAAGGCAAACGTTGCATGAGGGCAAACTTTTTCGTCTGGTTTAAAAGGGCATGCTTTTCGGGGCGCGGAGTGGATGGTTTAGATTCTGTGGAGGCGGAAGGGCCTGGGACATCCAGAAGGAGAGAGACGATGTCGAGGGGCACAGGGACAGAGTGGAAGGAGGCTTGGTCGAGGAGGGAAGCTGCGAGATTGCAAAAACGAATTTGCTGAGCTGCGGGAGAAGAATGACGAGACCTCGGGTGGTAAGACACGGGGAAGAGATTTTGTACTGCGGCCTGGGGAGGATTAAGATTGACGGGAGAGAAGAAGGGGAGAGACTTACGCGTAGGACGCGGAGGGGGTGCTGAGAGGGCTCTCTGAGAAGGGCGCGGAGAGAAAAGGAGCCGGACTGTGACTTTGAGGTGGATGGCTCTGAAAGGTCCGAGGCGGCGAGAGGAAAGACGCGGTCAAGCAAGTCCTGAGTGTCGATTCTGGCGAGGTGTGGGTAGACGCTGAGAGGAGAGAGTTGTCGACTTACAGCTCGAGGATGTCGAGAATGTGCTGTGCGTCTGCGGTATTAATTGGGACATCGGCGGCGAGGTGGAGGTCGGGGATGTGTGAGGAGGTAATGTTGTCGTCGTCTTGGTTGATGTTCTCTTCTTTTATTCTCGAGTGTTTGAGTGGTGGGTGATCGTCGTTGTCTTGAAGAGACGTGCGCTTTCGTTTCTTTGCTGATTGTTTTGTTTTCTGTTGATCTGACTGCAATTGCGTCGTCGAGCTTCGCGTTGCGCGGGCCATATTGACCACTTCAAATAAATTCAATGACGATTTACGGAATTCGACATGGCGCGCACCCTTTTTCGAACGGAGATAAATATTAAAACTCAGTCCCTCCTCCCCGCTCGTCGTCCATGGCATCCTCCGCACTCCTCAGGGCTCAACTGCGCTCCGCACCCGCCAACGGGCATGCCGCGTTCGTTCCACACGCCCGCAAGGTCGTCCTCGAGTTCTGCCAGCACCTCCCCTCGTCTGCCAACGCGCGCATCTTCATATCAAAAGACGTCGAGCGCGTCGCCCGCCAGAACCCGCACGTCGAATTCGTGGTCAAACAGCGCAACGGGCACGAGCCCATTGTCCGCGGCTTCTACGGTCCGTCCCATCCGCTCCCGCTCCCGCTCTCGCTCGGTTGACCCGGCCCACAGCAAACGGACGCGACAAGGTGATACCGCTGCAACGCCTGGAGGTGAACGGGATAGAAAGCAAGGTGCAGCTGATACTCGAATCGTCTGGTGCCAAGATCAAGCCGTTGAAGAGGGGACGGGTGGTGGAGAGCACGACCGAGTCTGTTCGGGGTATCTGGAGCGGGCTACACGTCGACACGCCGTTTTTGTTCTAGTCACACGCTTCTGTCAAAAACACGCCCTTGCCTGCATGCAATTTTATTTTTTCACCCTCCTGCCCTTTCTTCTTCTTCAGATGCAAGAATCAGACTTATCCGTGCGTCTACCGAAAACTCTACCGATCTAGCTCTCATTCTCATTCAGTCCGTAGATCTCCCCGTGAGCACAGTGAACAGATGACCGCCACTGGGTCTGATCCCAACCGCCGCTACCAGGATGTCATACCAGAACACGACGAGTATAGTGCCATGCCTCACAGCCTCAGACATGTCCTCGTCAGTAGTCTCCTCCTCCTCCTCCCTGCTTTTCCGCTCATCCTCACCTCAGACCCCTCCCGATCCATCCGCTCGACCGAGGAGCATTCTCCTCGAGCCATCCCTTTCACATGTTCCGTCTGAGCCCTACTCGAGACCTCGGCGGTCCCCCTCAGAGCCAGGCGTCTCTCGCGCACGGCAGAGCATGTCCTCCATCGTCTCCTCTTCCACAGTGCACACACCCATCACCCCCATCAAGTCGATCCTCACCCGCCGTGACTCGGGCATCTCCATGGCCACGACATCAAAGTCCTCTTCTCGCCGCAAGAAGAGACGGTCCCCCCCGTCCGTCAAGTTCGTGGACGCACCCACGCTCCACTATGATAACGCGGTCTATCACAACGCCCCTCTACGTTCCCCTCCCTGCCTTCCCTCGCCGAGACAGCAGCCAGTCCGCTGGTTCAACAGATGGTGGCGACGATCAGCGACCCTCCAAACACGACCACCCATATCTGGTCCATATCATCTCTCCTACGCTGCGTCGCTGGTAGACGTCTATTCTACACCACCACCACCAAGACAAAAGCCTGGCAGGCTAAGGCAGCTTTGGAATCGACTGACCAATGTGCTCAGTTGAGTTGCAGGCGAGCGATGCGCGTTGCTATCAACTTTTTCTTTGTACCACATCGCATCCTAGTGATCGACGAGTGGGCTTATGACATACTCATGCCTTTCATCTCCGCAATCATGCACCGATCGACTCGGTGGACCACTGCACGCCGTGCGTGCTCATTCTAGACGTACGCACCATAGTCTATCGCACACATCCATGTCGTATTGCACATGCCGCTCTGCTCATTAGTCTCATACACATGTATCTAGATATGATAAGCAGTGGGGAGATAGAGAGAAACATAATCAAGCAGAAACGACTGTTCTTCGTGCCTTTTCGGCGTCCCAGCGTGCCCGGATCAACATTGCCCCTTCTGCCCTTGATCGTACAAGCGGAGGAAGGAGCTGCATTTGTGCGGCCTGCATATATGGTGGCAGTTGCCCATCATTTCGGATAACCTGGGACCATGCACGTTGGAATGTGAACGAGTTCGTGAGAGAACATGACGCTTACAGAGCCGACGGCAAGGAAGAACGAAAACGTCGCTGCACTGCTGAGCATATACTGAGAGAGCGTCGCTAGGAACCCTCTAGGGCCTGCGCCGTTCCTTTCCACGCGCGTGTTCAGCGGTCTATCGTGGACATGACTGGGCGGGGCATCTCACCTGAGGATGCTATACGAGCCAAAGATGAACCCGATGGTTAGACCGACGCCTCCACCCATGAGGGCGCCCATTCTGGTCGACGTGCGTGATCGCGTTCAGCTCCGAGATGTTGCGAACGAGGGAAAAAAAAACGTACTTTACTGCGCGCGAGGTCAGAACGATTCCAGGCAGATTGGGATGCAAGACTTACATTTTTGCCAGACGGACGGCTCTTGTGCGCGAGGAGGTCGTGCCGCTGCCATGACGAAATGAAGTGAGAGAGAAACTGCAAGTGGAAAAGTCCGACGCGACATGGCTCGACCCTTGTCTTTCTTCCCCAGCGCTCGCCAGGCCCAGATCAGTGCGTTCACTCCATCTCATCACTGTCGCGCTCAACATCCGAAACACAGTCAGAGCGAACCAGCGAGATTTGTTCCATATATTCTCGCTCAAGGAACAGGCGGAAAACGTGCTCCGTTCATGGCTGGGTGAGTACCTCATCGTATCACATACACACACATCATCTGTTCTCCAGGAACGAGGTGGTTGTCAAGATGGGACAAGGAGGTCGATCTCGGTCTAAGGCTACTCTACTATAGCCTGACGATTGGTCGAGGTTCGCAAGACGAGCATCCGTCGTTACCGTTTCGCCCGCTGACATCGTTCCGAAGCCGTGCAGACTCTCGGGGAGGAATACACCGACATCTGGCAACATTCTGCGTTCAGCGGCCAAGAGCCTTCCAGAGCCGCGCGGGCAGCCCTCATTCTTCTCCCGACCGTACCCTCGTATGTCCTTGCGAAATGGGGTTCCGACCTCAGCTCTTTGTCTCCCCGGGTAGCGACCATCCTACGAGTGCTACCCGTGTGTCTCGAGGTGGCTACAGACGTCAACCTCGCCGTGTTCTACCTCCGAGGCACGTACTATGACTTGATCAAAAGGATGCTCGGTATCCAGCATGTGATTGCTTGTGCCTTTTTTTGCGGTAGTCGAGCGCGCTCAAAGTTATTCATTTTCAGATTTCGCCTATGCCAGAGAACCCACACGTGCGCCCACCGTCGTATTCTCTGCTCGGGGTGCTCATCCTCGTCCGTCTGCTCTACCGGCTCATACGTTACTTGCGCTCCCGTGCCCAAGCCAGCGACAAATCGCGTGGGAAACGCAGCTTGGACGAGACACGTGAGATGTTCATCGACGACCGACTCGTCAGTACGATGCTCGAGCCCGTGGATCTCGAAAATGCACCCGTAAAGCCGGCAGAGGAGGACGAGAATACGGTGTTGGACTTCAGCGCGATCCCCGCTCGGGCAAGGGCTAGCCGGACATGCACGCTCTGTCTGGAGGAGCGGACAGATAGCTGTGCGACGGAATGCGGGCATTTGTTTTGCTGGAATTGCATCGCGGGATGGGGAAGAGAAAAGGCCGAGTGCCCGCTATGTAGGCAGTCATTGAACTTGACCCGGCTACTACCTATATACAATTTGTGATCGACATACATGTATCGGTATTACAGCAGGGGAATTTTACGCATGGTCATCATAGTATTTGTTGGATGAGCGTGATGTTGTCGCCTTTGAGGAGGATACGACCTGGAAAAAAATGAGTAACTGGGGGAGCAGAAAGATGGGTCAAGGTGCACCGAGTTCGCGTCGGGGTTTCGCGTCCTTGACATACACTTCTGCTGCCTCGTCTATGACGATGTTCATGAATTCGTCGAAACCCTGAGCGAGAGGTTGTGAGCAAGAGAGGTTTGGATCACGATAGAAAGAAAAAGAAACAGGGACCATCGCTTTTGCAAGAGACGATTTCAATGTTGGAGGTGATCTGGGGAAGAATCGAACAGACGTACGATGATGCGCCCTTCGATTCGCATCTCGATGTTGTCGTACAACCATATTACGACTTTTGTGCGCTGTAGTCAAGTCAGTGATGAGCAGATCATACAATGAGCGCGTACCTGCTGCAAGTTTTTGAAGATGACATTCTAAGGCGAGATGGTGAGCGGGGTCAAGTAGAAGAGTATATGCGCACGATGGGCTGGACCATCACCCGCTGTTGACGTCCGGACATGGTTGCTGACGATGTCTTGTTCGAAATAGAGTCTTTCTACCCAATGTCTAGTTCGACGACGACGACAGCGACGACAATAACAGATAATGCTTACCTAATGTGTTCTCACGCGATTCGGGGGGTCTTTAGCTCAACGCGTCGGCTGTTTTGCTCTCGCGACCAAACTCATGGAGGTAAGTGAAATCAACTCTCATCCCCCCAATCGATTCACAGCCCCTTCAGGCTTTTAGTCCTTCCAACTCTTCCACCGCAGCAGCGGTCACCTTCATCACCTTCGTCCAGGACCTCAAACGCAAGACTAAAACATGGGAGCCCATGATCGAACTCTGCGCCAACGGCGAAAAGACCCTCGAGCGATTCCGTTACCAATTCCCAGAGGACTGGCTCTACAGCGACCAGCTCCGAGGCGAATGGAGCGCATACAATGAAATCCTCAAGCGCAAGAACGATTCCATCCAGGAACAGCTCGGTGCGCCACGTCTCGCATTGCATTTTCGTCTCACCTAGATCCACGTTCAAAGCCGGCCTACAACTCAAGATCGTCGCGGAAGACAAGATCGTAGAGAACAAGATCAACGACGTACTCGCAGAATGGGAGCAGACGCGTCCAGTGCAGGGTAGCATGCGTGCCGACACCGCAATGAATACTATCAACGTATTCGAGGGCAAGCTCAACCGCGTCAAGGAGGAATACGACCTCGTATGCAGAGCAAAGGAGGCCCTCGACCTCGAGTTGACGCGTCACACTCGCTTGGAACCCGTCTTTGAGGAGCTGAAAGATCTCAAGGCTGTATGGACTGCCCTTTCTGGCGTCTGGAGTCAGATTGGCGAGTTGAAAGAGACGTCTTGGGCGACTGTGCAGCCAAGGAAGCTGAGGCAGATTATTGACGGCCTGTTGTCTTCCACCAAGGACATGCCGACGCGTATGCGTCAGTACGCAGCGTTTGAATACGTCCAGGACGTTCTTAGAGGACTCTTGAAATCCAACTCGATCATATCCGATTTAAAATCGGAGGCTTTGAAGGACAGACACTGGAAGCAGTTGTTCAAAGTCTTGCGGCTCCCCTCGCAAATCAGTCTTCCCGTGTAAGCAACTTGCCCTTTCGTTCGTTCATTCCTCTGATCCGTCTCGCAGCATGACATTGGGAAACGTTTACGACCTAGATTTGAAGAAGAACGAGTCTCTCATAAGGGAAGTCATCATACAAGCTCAGGGAGAGGTACGTCGCGCCACGGTTCTGTCGCTTACTCTAGACTCAAGTCATGCACAGATGGCTCTCGAGGAGTACATCAAGCAAGTCAAGGAAACCTGGTCCAACTACACTCTAGACTTGGTAAACTACCAGAATAAATGTCGACTAATTAGGTGCGAGACTCCAACTTGCTCGTAACAAGTCACTCACACCTCGTATCAGAGCATGGGATGATCTTTTCAGCAAGTGCAGCGAAAATCTTAATTCCCTGACAGCGATGAAAATCTCGCCCTACTACAAAGGTAAGCAAGTTGACGAAGTGCGATGACAATTTCACTGATTGACTCCTTTAACCCAGTTTTCGAGGAAGAGGTATTGTCCTAACAATCATCGTTTTGTCGCACTAAAATTGTACAAGGCAGGATCATGGGAGGAGAAACTGAACAGGATTCACGTATTATTTGGTAAGACTGCTACTGTCGTATTTTCCAGACAAAGCTGCTCACTTTCGTGGAGACGTCTGGATTGATGTTCAGCGTCAATGGGTTTATCTAGAGGGCATCTTTTCTGGGAGCGCAGACATCAAACATCTTCTGCCCGTGGAGAGCGCTCGTTTCCAAAACATCAATGCCGAGTTCTTGTCAGTCATGAAGAAGGTGTACAAGTCACCATTCGTCGTCGATGTCATGAATATCCAAGGAATACAAAAGAGCTTGGAGCGTCTCGCCGATCTGTTGAACAAGATTCAAAAGGCCCTGGGTGAATACCTTGAACGGGAGCGTTCATCCTTCCCTCGATTCTACTTTGTCGGTGACGAAGATTTACTGGAAATAATTGGTAACAGCAAGGATATCCTGCGCATCATGAAACACCTCAAGAAGATGTTCGCCGGTATTTCCACCATCAAGCTCGACGACGACTTGACTCAAATTCAAGGCATGGCTTCGCGTGAGGGAGAAGAAGTCCAGTTCAGCGAGCCAATCTTGCTGAAAGATTATCCCAAGATCAATGATTGGCTTGCTCGACTGGAATCTTTGATGCGACTCTCCTTGGCCGACTTGCTTTGTGTTGCTGTTAGCGAACTTCAATCTTTCTATGGAACCGGATCCCCGCTTGATATGGACCAACTTATGTATTGGATGGAGAAGTACCCTGCCCAGCTTGTCACCTTGGCTGTTCAGGTTGCATGGACCACGTCTGTCGAGGCTTCTTTAGAATCAGGCGATCTTCCCGAAGGACCGCTTGAAACGATTTCTCAGGCTCTCGACCTCCTCGCCGACATCGTCTTGCAAGAGCTTGGTCCTGTTACGCGTCGCAAGTGCGAACACCTTATCACAGAACTTGTCCATCAACGAGATGTCATGCGCGCACTCATTCAACAACGCGTAGCTGACACCAGGTCTTTCACGTGGCTCTCGCAGATGCGCTTTTACCTAGATCGATCTGCCGAAAATCCTCTTGATCGTCTAGTTATCCGCGTCGCGAATGCAACCTTCCCTTACGGATGGGAATATCTAGGGGTCCCAGATCGCCTCGTGCAAACACCCTTGACAGATCGGGTCTACCTCACCCTGACTCAGGCCTTGGACAGTCAGCTTGGTGGTTCTCCGTTCGGTCCAGCTGGCACAGGTATCTCCGTCTGTCCTACGTAGCAGATATGTGTTCTAACAATTCACTACAGGCAAAACGGAATCAGTCAAGGCTCTTGGTGTCCAGCTCGGTCGGTTCGTTCTAGTATTCTGCTGCGACGAGACGTTCGATTTCCAGGCAATGGGCCGCATCTTCGTTGGTCTTTGCCAGGTTGGAGCGTGGGGATGCTTTGACGAGTTCAATCGACTGGAGGAGCGTATCTTGAGTGCTGTCTCGCAACAGGTACAGAGTATCCAGCAAGGTCTGGCTTCTCTTGCCAAGAATCCCAATATCGAGATCGAGCTCGTTGGAAAGAATCTGAAGATCAACAAGAACATCGGTAAGTTATTTTACGAGGACGTTAGCGTGCCCTGTCTAAGCGTAGGACTAGGTATCTTCATTACTACTAACCCCAACTACGCTGGACGGTCGACTTTGCCACCAAACTTGACGAAGTTGTTCCGACCGTGCGTTGATTTCTTGACATGCAAACGACCGCTCTGACTAGTTCTACAGGATGGCAATGACCCGGCCCGATCGCGAGCTCATTGCTCAAGTCATGCTCTTCTCTCAAGGTTTCCGTACGGCGGAATCTTTAGCGTCCAAGATCGTACCTTTCTTCAACCTTTGCGACGAACAACTTTCCCCTCAACCTCATTACGATTTTGGTCTCCGTGCGCTCAAGGCGGTCCTTGCTAGTGCGGGTATCCTGAAGCGTGAACGTCTGCAGAATGCCAAGTCGGAAGACATGAATGGTGTCGTTGGACTCTCGGATGCCGTTTCTGAACAGATCATCGTCATCCAGAGTGTTACGGAGACGATCGTGCCAAAGTTGGTCGCTGATGATGTGCCTTTGCTTACTAGGTCAGGGTCAACGACGGCGTCGACGTTTCACATGCTAACTATTGAGTTATCTCTAGCTTGCTTGCGGACGTCTTCCCTGGCACAGATTACATTCCCGTCGACCTGGAAGCACTCCGCGAGCAGATCTTGAAGGTTTGTGCCGAACGACGCCTGGTGGATGGCGAGCGGTGGACTGCCAAGATTCTTCAACTGTACCAAATCCAAAAGATCCAACACGGTCTTATGATGGTCGGTCCCTCCGGCACTGGCAAGACGAACGCGTGGAAAGTCCTCCTTTCGGCGTTGGAGCGGCTTGATGGTATCGAAGGAGTTCCGTATGTTATCGATCCCAAGGCTATCCACAAAGACGCGCTCTATGGCACGCTTGACCCGACTACGCGCGAGTGGAATGACGGTTTGTTTACGCATATCCTGCGCAAGATCGTGGATGATGTGCGTGGCGAGAGTTCGAAGAGACATTGGATTATATTCGATGGTGACGTCGATCCGGAGTGGGTCGAGAACCTGAATAGGTCAGTTCTTTTTTGCTGAATGCTGCGGTATTTAGCTGACCATCTTTAGTGTTTTGGATGACAATAAGCTCCTCACGCTCCCTAACGGCGAGCGTCTGAACTTGCCTCACAACGTTCGAATCATGTTCGAGGTCGAGCACTTGCGCTACGCCACTCTTGCTACCGTCAGTCGCTGTGGTATGATCTGGTTCAGCGAGGATGTCATCGAATCTTCTATGGTTTATCGCCACTACCTCAACACTCTTTCATCGGTTCCCTTGGATGCAGACGATGACGACGACGCTGATGTACCAGGCCGTCGTGCTGACATACTTGGTGGTGAAGCCCCAAGCTCTACCCATCTTGCAACCCAGGTTCAGATTGCTGGCATCCTCGAGCGCTACTTCGCGGACGGAGAGCTCGTTAGTTCTGCCCTCGAGTTTGCAGAGTCCATCGATCACATCATGGACTTTACGACCACGCGCGCACTACACACCCTGTTTTCGTTGCTCAACAAGACTGCGCGTAACGTTATCGAGTACAATATCCAACACTCGGATTTCCCGCTCCCCCCGGAGAAGGTCGAACAATATGTCACCAAGCGTTTGCTTGTCAGCATCATATGGGCGTTCTCCGGCGATGCTAAACTGGACTTGCGTGCGGAGATGGGCGAATTCCTGCGGAAGCAGACTGGCATCGACCTACCGCCAATGGCTGCTGAAGCGTCGCTCATCGACTTTGATGTACAGATCGCTACTGGGGATTGGATCGCTTGGCAGTCCAAGGTGCCCTCGATCGAGATCGACGCACACTCTGTTACGGCGGCTGATGTTGTCGTCCCAACGATGGATACCGTGCGCCACGAAGAAGTCTTGTATTCGTGGCTCTCTGAACACAAGCCTCTCATGCTGTGTGGGCCTCCCGGTTCAGGGAAGACCATGACGCTCTTTAGTGCCCTTCGCAAGCTACCCGACATGGAAGTCGTCGGTCTCAACTTTTCCAGCGCCACCACCCCCGAGCTCATTCTCAAGACGTTCGAGCAATACTGTGAGTACCGCAAGACTCCGAACGGTGTCATCCTTGCGCCGGTTCAGATTGGCCGCTGGTTGGTCGTGTTCTGTGACGAGATCAACCTACCTGCCCAAGACAAGTATGGCACCCAGCGCGTCATCTCGTTCTTGCGTCAATTGGTCGAAGGTGGTGGATATTGGCGTGCTAGTGACATGGCGTGGGTGAAGCTCGAACGGATCCAGTTTGTCGGTGCATGTAACCCGCCCACCGATCCTGGTCGTGTTCCCCTCAGTCACCGTTTCCTTCGCCACGCGCCTCTCGTCATGGTGGATTATCCGGGAGAGATTTCCCTCAAGCAGATCTATGGTACATATAACCGTGCTCTCCTCAAGGTCGTGCCAACGCTGCGCGCGTACGCGGAGCCTCTCACGGACGCGATGGTCTCCTTCTATCTCGCTTCGCAGAAACATTTCACTTCCGATGTTCAAGCTCACTACGTCTACAGTCCTCGTGAACTCACGAGATGGGTGCGTGGTATCTATGAAGCCATCCGTCCCTTGGAGATTCTATCTGTGGAGGGTTTGGTGCGTGTCTGGGCTCACGAAGCACTCCGTCTTTTCCAAGACCGTCTCGTTACCGAAGAGGAGAAACAATGGACTGACGAACATATCGACCTTGCCGCCATGGAACACTTCCCGACTATCAATAGCGAGGAAGCCTTGAACCGACCTATTTTGTTCTCCAATTGGACCTCGAAAGACTACCTTCCCGTGGAAAGAGAGGTTCTCCGCGAATACACGAAGGCCCGTTTGCGCGTCTTCTATGAGGAAGAGTTGGACGTGCCTCTTGTTCTGTTCAACGATGTGCTTGATCATGTTCTCAGAATCGATCGGGTGTTCCGTCAAGTTCAGGGACATTTGTTGTTGATCGGTGTGAGCGGCAGTGGAAAGGTAATCAATGAGATTTTGAATGACTTTTACCTGGACGAGACTGACCATATTTCCAGACGACGCTGTCTCGTTTCGTTGCTTGGCTCAATGGTTTAAGCATTTTCCAGATCAAGGTTTCGAACAAATATACTGGCGACGATTTCGACGACGACCTTCGTACCGTACTGAGGCGCGCCGGTTGCAAGGGCGAGAAGATTTGCTTTATCATGGACGAGTCCAACGTGCTCGACTCGGGTTTCCTGGAACGCATGAACACACTTCTTGCGAATGCCGAGGTGCCAGGTCTCTTCGAGGGTGATGAACATGCTGCTCTGATGACGGCGTGCAAGGAAGGATCTCAGAGGGATGGGCTCATGCTTGACTCTCACGAAGAACTCTATCGATGGTTCACTCAACAAGTCGCGAAAAATCTCCACGTCGTCTTCACCATGAATCCACCAGAAAACGGTCTCGCTTCCCGTGCAGCCACGTCGCCTGCCCTATTCAACCGTTGTGTTCTCGACTGGTTCGGCGACTGGTCAGACCAGGCCTTCTTCCAAGTCGGCATGGAATTTACGCAGACGCTGGACTTGGACCTGGCTTCGTACACTCCTCCCGTTCATTTCCCTATTGCCTATCGCGAGCTTTCCATGCCACCCGTCCACCGCACGGCTGTGGTGAATGCCCTCGTCTACGTGCACATGTCGATGCACCAAATCAATCAACGCATCAGTCGTCGCCAGGGCCGTTACAATTATGTTACTCCTCGACACTACCTCGACTTGTGAGTCATTTCGCTTCACTGATATCGAACCGTCGACCTGATCTGCGCTCTCTTCCCTAGCATCAACCATTATGTTAGGTTGTATAACGAGAAGCGCGACGAGCTCGAAGAACAGCAACGTCACCTTCATGTTGGTTTGGACAAGCTCAAGGACACGGTGACGCAGGTCGAGGAACTTCGCAAGAGCCTTGCCACGAAGCGTTCACAACTCCAAGCCAAGGATACGGAAGCGAACGAGAAGTTGAAGCGCATGGTGACGGACCAGCAGGAAGCTGAACAAAAGAAGGCGGCATCAATTGAAATTCAGGCTGCGTTGGTGGAGCAGGACAAGCACATCGCACAACGCCGTGCTGTCGTCATGGCTGACCTCGCTGACGCGGAGCCTGCCGTGTTGGAGGCACAATCTGCCGTGAGCAACATCAAAAGACAACACTTGCAAGAAGTCAGGACGATGGCCAATCCTCCGGAAGCCGTCAAGCTCGCCATGGAGTCTGTCTGTACGATTCTGGGTCACAAGATCGACAGCTGGCGTACGGTGCAAGGTATCATTCGTCGGGATGACTTTATCCAGAGGATCGTCAACTTCGATACCAATAATCAGATGACGAAGCCGCTCCGCGAGCTCATGAAGAAGGATTTCCTGAGCCGACCGTCGTTCAATTTTGAGACCGTCCAGCGCGCTAGTAAGGCCTGTGGTCCGCTCGTCAAGTGGGTGCTTGCGCAGGTTCGGTTTTCTGAGATTCTGGACAAGGTCGAGCCTCTGCGCAACGAAGTACAGTCCCTCGAAACGCAAGCAGAGACGACGAAGAAACAGGCCGCTCAAATTATCACTATTGTCGCGGAGCTGGAGGCAAAGATCGCAAAGTACAAGGGAGAATATGCCCTTCTCATCTCAGACATGCAAGCCATCAAATCGGAGATGGAGCGAGTGCAGTGCAAGGTCGATCGCAGCATGAAACTCCTCGAGAGCTTATCTTCCGAGAAGGGACGATGGGAATCTGGAAGTCGCACCTTTGACGCAGAAATGAGTACCATCGTCGGCGACGTGGTGTTGTCCGCAGCCTTCCTTGCCTACGGTGGCTTCTTTGACCAACACTACCGAGAGGTGATGTGGCAGGACTGGTCGAGCCATCTTCTTGAAGCCATCATCAAGTTCAAGCCGGAGCTTTCGTTGACAGAGTACCTCTCGACCGCAGACGATCGTTTGAGCTGGCAATCCAAGTCGCTCCCAGCCGACAACCTGACCACTGAGAACGCGATCATGCTGAAGCGATTCAACCGCTACCCGTTGATCATCGATCCTACCGGCCAAGCGACGACCTTCTTGCTGAATGAATACAAGGAACGCAAGATCACGGTCACGAGTTTCCTCGACGAGGCGTTCCTCAAAGTATTGGAGAGTGCTCTGCGATTCGGTAACCCCATTCTCATTCAAGACGTCGAGCATCTAGATCCTATCCTCAACGCCGTCCTGAACAAGGAGATTCGCAGGACTGGTGGTCGTGTTCTCATTCGAATCGGTAACCAAGACATCGACTTTTCGCCCGCGTTCACCATGTTCCTTTCCACTCGGGATCCTTCGGTCGAGTTCTCCCCTGACATTTGTAGTAGAGTGACGTTTGTCAACTTTACGATGACGCGCAGTAGTCTCCAGAGTCAATCCTTGGATCAAGTGCTCAAGGTGGAACGGCCTGACACTGAGCGCAAGAGAACGGATCTCATGAAAGCCCAAGGCGAATTCCGCCTTCGCCTCCGAACACTGGAAAAGTTGCTCCTGCAAGCTCTCAACGAGTCGACTGGGAACATTCTCGACGACGACAAAGTCATTGGTACCCTGGAGACGTTGAAACGAGAAGCCGCAGAGATCACACGCAAAGTGGAAGAGACGGACATTGTCATGAAGGAAGTCGAACAAGTGACTGCCGAATACCTACCGTTGGCACAAGCATGCAGTTCCGTGTTCTTCATTCTCGAACAGCTCAACCTCGTCAATCACTTTTATCAGTTCTCTCTTCAATTCTTCCTCGACATCTTTGACTATGTGCTCCATCATAATCCCAACTTGAAGAACGTTACTGACTACATCAAGCGGCGGGAGATCCTACTCAATGATCTCTTCCTGATCGTGTACAAGCGAACTTCGAGAGCTTTGCTTCACAGTGACCACGTCATGCTTGCCGTACTTTTAGCGCAAGTGAAATTGCGAGGCGTTGAGGATATTGCCGACGAACTCGAGTTCCTACTCGAAAGTGGACAGGGGATCGTCGGGAAGCCCAGCGGATCTTCGGGCGAACACCCAGCCTCTTCCGTACTCTCTGCAGATCAGTTGATGCATCTCGAAGACTATGCGAAACAGAGTCTTTTCAAGCCTGTTCTTAGCTACGTCCTTGAGCGTCCCGAGGAATGGGTTTCTTTCCTCCAGTCTGGAAACCCCGAAGCGATCGTACCTTTGCCTTGGGAACCGAGTACACGTACGTACCTACCTCTCCTTTCGCAAGTTTTTGGTTTTCTCACACGTCTGAGCAGCTGCTGTGGAGGCCCTTCGTTCGATGCTGATCGTCAAGTGCTTGCGACCTGATCGTCTCTTGCAATCCACAGCGTTGTTTGTACGGACTATTTTCCAGAATGACTTATCGTCTGAACTCGACCTCGGTGCCATGGTCTCGAACGAGGTTCCTGCTACGACTCCGCTTGCCTTGGTATCTGTCACCGGTTACGACGCTAGCTACCGCGTTGAGCATCTCATACAAACTGTCGGAGCGCGTTCTTCCTCGGTCGCCATGGGCTCTCAAGAGGGCTTTACTCTTGCGGATCAAGCCATCGCTGCAGCGTCGAGACAAGGGACATGGGTCCTTTTGAAGAACGTCCACTTGGCGCCTTCATGGCTAGGACAACTTGAAAAGAAGCTACAGACTCTCAATCCTCATCGCAACTTCCGACTCTTTTTGACCATGGAAGCGAATCCATCTATCCCTGTCAACATCCTCCGACAGTCTCGCATCATTATGAACGAGCCTCCACCAGGAATCAAAGCCAACTTGCTCGACTCTCTGGGGTCCATTTCCCCACAACGCCTTGCTCAAGGGCCTGCAGAGAAAGTTCGTTTGTATTTCCTCCTTGCATGGTTCCACGCTGTTGTACAAGAACGTTTACGATATGTTCCACTGGGCTGGAGCACAACTTACGACTTCAACGACTCCGATATGGCCGCCGCCTTTGGTACCATCGACACGTGGCTCAGCACCCTTGCCAAAGGAAGGGCGAACGTCGACCCTGCTACGATTCCATGGGATGCGTTGCGGACGCTCATCAAACAATCTGTGTACGGTGGGCGTGTCGACAGCGATTTCGATCAGCGCATTCTCGATGCCTTTGTCGATAAACTGTTCACTCCGGTTGCTTACAACGTGGATTTCAACCTAGTTCCCAGTATCAATAACAGTCAGGTCCTGGAAGCTCCCGATGGCACGAAACTTGAGCACTTCCTATCATGGGTGCAAGGGTTACCTGACCGCGAGCCACCATCATGGTTGACGCTACCGCCCACTGCAGAAAGGGTCATCGCTGTCGCGCAAGGTGAGTCTATTCGACGTTAGTTTGATGCTCACGTGCTGATTTGCCACAGGTAACCAACTTCTCGGCAAGCTACGGAAGATGCGAACGTTGTCAGACGACGAAGATGACGTTCCGAGCACTGGCAGTCCGAAGAGTCAATCCTCACAGCAGCCCGCATGGATGCGCAACCTACATGAGCGTTGTCGCGAATGGCTGGCCCAGCTGCCGTCGGCAAGTTCACGTTCCTCACCACACTTGACCTGCTCATTGACGCTTTCATCTAGTCCCTCAATATACTGCCCAAACAATCCAGCGACATTCCAGATCCGCTTTATCGCCTGTTCTTTAGGGAAGGCTCCATCGGACGCAAATTGCTCGATCAAGTTCGCAAAGACCTTACGGATGTTGTCAAGGTCTGCGAGGGTGAACTCAAGCAGACCAACCACTTGCGCGCATTGATGAGCTCCTTGACCAAAGGTGGGATCCTGCCCGATATCATCATGATATTGGTACTGAACTGAAACGCTGCAGGCACGATTCCCACACATTGGAGACGATACAAGGTTCCCAAAGCCATGTCCGTGTCGGAGTGGATTCCGGATCTCGCACGCCGCCTGGCCCAATTGGACGGAATTACGACGATGCAGCAGACCTTGTCTGATGTCGAAGTTTGGCTTGGAGGACTGTTCTTCCCGGAGGCATACATTACGGCGACTCGGCAGGCTGTAGCACACCGCAAGCGTTGGAGTCTGGAGACGCTGAGCCTGCGATTGGATATTGGTCAGATGAACAACCCCGGAGCGTTTATCGTTGACGGTGAGTGCATGGAGAGCAAAGTTTCTAGTTTGATTTTTCTGATGAAGATGGTCCAGGTCTGACGTTGGAGGGAGCCGCGTGGGACGCAGAAGCTGGGAAGCTTTCGCTCAACGATGGAGAAGCCGTTCATCTGAACGCGTCTCAGATCCGTTGGGTGCAAGAAGAAGAGGACGGCGCCGATCAAAGGAATCTAGTGACTCTGCCAGTCTATCTGAACGGCGACCGCAGCGACGTGATGTTCACAGTCAACCTGCCATTCGATGGCAGCTCTGCATCCCTTGTCGCGATGAGGGCTGTCTGTCTCAATGCAAGGGGTTAAATGGGACGAGACTAGTACTATATTTTAAGATACCCCGTAGCACGATACCTCGATGTATGCATGTCAAGATTACACCATGTCCAGTAATGCTCTATTTTTTCTTTCTAGTTGGATGATTAGTTTGCCTCTACCGGGTAACACTCGCTCCCGCCAACAACTTCGAGCACCTTCCAGTCCACATCTATGTTCTCTTGCGCAAAGATGGCACAAGCCCCTTCTGCGATCGCCTCGAAATTTTGGGTAGCAAGGGCCAAGATCGTCGGCCCTGCTCCTGAGAGACAGATACCGAGTAGACCCGGATGTGTTTGCGGGGTAAGCGACGACGTCACTGCTGGCAAACCAGGTATCTGGGGCACAGTCAAGCTGGCCGTTCGTGCACTGTGACAAAAACGAATACATACGAGCGCTTTTCGATACGGTTGATGGACACGATCCTTCATTGCTTCGTAGATGAGCTCTGAATCCGGTGGCGACTGTCCAAGAGCGGTGGTCAACACGGCGAGCCGTTGCATGTTAAAAACCTAAACATTGCGCCACCATCAGCAACCGATCCGGGACGAGCGAGGTACATCGGCGGCACGCCCGCGATCTCGTTCGAGAAAAAAAAAAGACGTACGAGATCTTTTCGAGAGTACTCAGTCGGCAACACCTCCCTCGCCTTGGCAGTGCTGAGCTCGAACCGAGGGATGATGGCCACGGCCTTGATGGCGGGGCTCCAGCGGAAGCGAACAAAGTGGCCGATCCCGAGCGGAGGCAAGGGCGGGGAGAGCCCCCATTCCTCTCCCGCATCAGGAGGGTATTCTGGCAGTACCTCGGAGAGCGGGACCTGTGCAGCCTCGGTCGCGACGGGGTCGAGCTCGCGGAGGTACGACCCGACGAAGCCGCCGACGAGTGCGGCGGTGACGTTGTCCGGGTGACGCTCGACCATGAGGGCATAGTCGAGCATGCGCCCGCGGGAGAGGTCGAGCTGCCCGAGTGCGTTCCCGAGGAGGACGCCTGCGATGACTGCCGCGCCGGAGGAGCCGAGCCCGCGGCCAAAGGGTATCTGGTTGTCGGCGTGGATGCTGGCGAGCTCTGAGGGGAACGAGCGGTGGCCGTTGCAGCGCAAGACGTAGAGCGCGACACGCGTTGTCAGGTTGCGGTAGGGATCGAGCGGGACCTCATCTGCTCCCTCGCCGGAGTAGGTGATCTTGACGAGGTCGGTGGAGGGTGCGCCGAAACGGATGGTGAGAGTGAGATAAAGGGAGAGAGAGAGTCCGACTACATCAAATCCTGGCCCGATGTTGGCAGAAGTCGCGGGGACTTTGATGATGACGGTGCTCCTCGAGCAGGACATGGCAGCCGAACTGATCAACGTACTCACAAGCAGTCCTAAACACACAGTATGATTTCCTTGTTACTGCTACAACCATTAGAGTAAACAGGTACAATTACGTTCTAACAAGAATGATCCCAATGATTTCAAAGAAAATGTTCAGCAACCTCAATAGTACGAGTCACATGGATCAGTACTGTTCCCTGTGTCTCCAGTTGGCGTGGGCGTAGGACTAGGAGAAGGGACAACGGGAGACGGGGAAATTGACCCCGAAGGTGGCAACATTCCGGTCGTGGAGTTGGCACTCTGCCCCGCACCAGTGACCGTGAACTAGCAAACGAGGCATGTCAGACTGTCTCACAATGGACGCCCCAAACTTAGACTCACATATATCGTGTCGTCCGAAGCACCACGCTCTGCGATCGGCAACACCAAGAGCTGATGGTTCATAGCGTTGTTCGTGGCGGTCATCCTGTACGTGCCTTCGGGAAGGCCTCCAGTGACGTTGGCATAGAGATAGCCATTGGCATCAGCTTTATTGCTGAGCACCGCAAAGAATGCAAACTTGGTTGGGTCTGTGGGAGTGGTCTGATTGAGCGCTTCGAGTGCCTCGATGACAACGTGCGCGTGACCCTGGATGAAACCAGTCGTCGGATCGAGTTGTTGGGGCGCTGCGAGGTAGTTTGTGACCGAATTGACAGAGTAGCCCGTCGCAAGGTTCATGACAGCTAGTGTTATCTGGAACGTGGCATTCGATGGGATAACAGCAAGGTTGACGGGTGTAACAAACTTGCTGCTTGGCATGCTGGAGGAGGCAGGGATTGCTCCCATCGGGGCAGAGTTGCAAGAGCCATTTTTGAGCTGCTGTCCATTGGTGTTTGGAAGGCTCGGGAGCGTGGCACACCAGTTGATGAAGTTATTGGTGGATATAAGTGAAGCGACTTGGCCAGGCTCTGTCGTGCTCGTGTTCAGACCGTTTTGCGAAAAGTTTTTGGCGATCACAGAAGATAGGAGGGTGAGGGAAGTCTGATCGCTCGAGTTGGTAGTATTGTAACCAGGCGTGGGCATCGGACATGGGATGGAGGTCGATGTAGGATTAGGTGTATCAGTTCCGTTAGCAGGAGTGGTACCATTCGTTGCTCCAGTGGCAGTAATGCGTTTCACCAGATCGGCATGCGTCGTGCAAGCGATGCTCGTTCCAGCCGAGTTGACCAATGGCAATGCTGCACACCTAATGATCGACAGTTATTTCCCTGTCACGAGACGAACTAGCAAAACTCACGTCAATCCAGGACTGCAGGCCGACAGTACGTATTGTCCGTTGACGCATCGAGCAAATTGACCATTGATGCAAGCGCTACCAGAGGTACATGGCGACGCTTCGGACAAGGACATGAACTGATTGCTACAATTGTCAATGAGAAGATGATTTGGGAAGACCGCGAAATAAGATGGGACTTACTTCAACTTGACGGCGTCCATGCCGTTCTGTAGCTGGTAATTACTTGACTGACGTTGTCTGAGGCTTGGACGGGCCAAGGCCAGAGATGAAAGGAAAAGTGCAAAGACCGTGATGAACCTCATAATGCGTAGCCGGACGCGGGTCGAAAGGAGAGTACTTGAAGTGCCTCGGAAACTAGCAAGGCGAGCAAAAGGAAGAAAGCAGGGCGACAACGAGGAGGTGCGACATCCCTGAGCCGTTCTTATACCATAGCAGTGTGGTATAAAGAGCCTTCCCAAAAAAGACCGATTTTGGACAACAATGGATAGAACAATTGACCGTCCATCTGGAGCACAACACAATAGAGAAGCAAAGCGCGGCTTGGGCGGGACCACGAATTTGGAATGATCTGACCTTTGAAGACGTGCGCGCTTTCATTTTGGTCAACCTGAGTCCAAGCGAGCCATGTCCACTGGGCCCATCATGACATGGACACAAAGAAAGAACGGTCCAAGATATTCCCACGCATGTCTAAGCTCTCTCTTGACTTGCAGATGATTTTGTTTGCCAGGTTACGACTATTAAATTTCATTATGCGACATGCCATCTATGTGCGCCTGGGGATAACAGTATACCCAATTCCCTAGCAACCTTGGGTGAGTATGCGGCCGTACAGATCGATCGTCGCGCCTAGACAAGGGCCGTAAAAGGGTTATGTGAATCCGATCATTATATGATGTCACAAACTCGAACCTCAGGCCTCAGGCCTCAGGGGCCCAGACCACACAGGGAGTGCCCTCCGATGTGGGTCGTCTACATTCACCAACGATCCAGATCGAACTGACCGAGCGCGTTTCCGAGGAGGACGCCTGTGATGACTCCGGAAGAGCCGAGCCCGCGGCCAAAGGGCCCCATCTGGTCGTTGGTGTGGGCGCTGGCGAGCTCAGTGACGAGCGGCTGCTGCCACAGGTCATCAGGTTTCGGCAGGGATGAAGGGGGCTTCGTCTCTTCAATCCTTCGGTTAGTGGAAGGGGCACCGAATTGGGTGGTGATACAGCGGGACTGCGGTGATTTGACTGCTAAGCGGTAATCACACTGGGCAAAACACCAACCTCGCAATCACAACGTAGTCTGGTGACCAGACTGTCTACGAGGCTGTGAGGCGAACAGCTGTCTATAGGACGGCTTGCCTCTCAACGCGGCAACCTCATAGACGGCTGGTCACCAGACTAATCACAACGCGTGGTGCTGGGTCATTCACAAGCATTCGAGAACGATCCCCAACTGCAATCCTTGTAACACAACAAACACATTTCCTCGCTACCCATCTTCTACTACAAATATCAAACAGTGTCAATACAATCGCGCTCAGTAAAAATAATGCTAATGGTCGGTTCAACGACTTCCCAAAGGCGTCAGAAACCTCCCAACTGCGATCTCATGTGCACGCAGTTGACGAGAGCACGAAGCGAAGAAAAGAGACAACGGAAAGGCAGGGAGAAGGGGCAGCATTGCAGTCGTGATGTCGGCATTCCACTATGCAGCGGCGACCGTGAACTAGCAAATGAAGTTGTCAGACCATCTGCAACGGACGCCCCACGCTCAGACTTACATATATTGTGTCATCCGAAGCGCCACGCTCTGCGACAGGCGACACCAAGGGCTGGTGGTTCATCGCACTGTTCATGGTACTCATCCTGTACACGCCCTCGGGAAGACCCCCAGTGACGGTGACATACAGGTAGCCATTGGCATCAGCCTTACTGCCGACGGCCGCAAAGAATGCAAACTTGGTTGGGTCTGTGGGGGTGGTCTGGGTGAGCGATTCCAGTGCCTCGATGACAACATGTGAATGGCCAAGGATGAGACCAGTTTCCGGATCGAGTTGTTGAGGCGCTGAGTAGTAATTCAAGTCCAAGTTGACAGCGTAGCCCGTCGCGAGGTTCCTGACAGCCAATGTTATTTGAAACGTGGTAGATGGTGGAACAACAGCAAGGTTGGCGGGTACGACAAACTTGCTGCTTGGTATGTTGGACGATGCAGGGATCGCTCCCATTGGGACAGAGTTGCAAGAGCCGCCACTAAGCTGCTGCCCATTGGTGTTTGGAAGGTTTGGAAGCGTGGCACACCAGTTGATGAAGTTGTTGGTGGAGGTAAGTGAAGCGACTTGGCCAGCTTCTGACGTGCTCGTGCCCAGACCATTTTGCGCCAAGTTTGAGCCGATCAAAGAAGGCAGGAGGGTGAGGGAAGTTTGGGGATCGTTCGAGTCGAATTCATTAGTAAGGGTGCTATCGTCGGTCGCTCCCCTCGCAGCAATGCGTGCAACATCCGTGCAAGTGACTCTCGTTCCGGGCGAGTTGACCAATGGCACTACTGCACAACTGTTGGTCGACAGATCATTTCCCTGCCGCGAGACATACAAACACAACTCACGTCAATCCAGGACTGCAGGCCGACAGGACGTATTGTCCGTTGACACATTGAGCATGTTGACCATCAATGCAAGCGCTACCAGTACTGCAGGGTGAGGTTTCGGTCAAGGACATGAACTGATTGCTACGATTGTCGATAAGGAAATGACTTGCCACGACCGCGAAATGGACAGGACTTACTTCAACTTGACGGCGTCCATAACGTTCTGCAGCTGGAAATCACTTTCTCTGAGGCTTGGACGGGCCAAGGCCAAAGATGCACACAAAAGCGAGAAGTTGATCAACTTCATAGTGTGACGATATGTAGGCAGATACGGCTGGAATGGAGAGTCTTTGAAGGGCAAACCGATACCAAGGAAAAAGCACCAAGGAAAGCGAACAACCCTGTTGCTTCATTATATACCAGTAGGAGGTGACGGAACTGTCGTAAGACCAGCATTGATGCGGCATGGCGGCGGCCATCTGGAGGAATGTACGTCAATAAAGAAGCACGGTGTGGGCATGAGAGACCGCGTCTTTGCAACGTTTCTCTTCTCTTTTGTAATGTGTTTAAGCGAGCTCGGTCAAGGGTTAGTATGTTCCCACGGGCCCTCATATCATCATCGAATCCATGGAACAAGTTCAAGTTAGAGTCGATGCAGTATGTCTTTCTTCTTTTCCTGAACCGATTTTAATCTTCCCATACAGATCCTATTCGATCTCGATGGGTAACCACCGTCAAATCCGAGGCGATTGATCGCTGATTTCATTACACAGCACACTCATCGACTCTACTCCCGGCGTTATCTATGCCTGGGATGAATTCCGAAAGCAGTACACCCATCTCCCCGACGACGTTGCACACCTGACCCATGGGAGGAGATTGGCGGATACTTTGCGCGAGTACTGCCACATCGCAGATCAAGCGAAGCTCGAGGTCAGTGTCCGATCAACCATTGTGCCTGGGACAAGGCACAGATCAGCGCGATTGCAGGAAGAGATCATGCGTTTCGAACTCCTGGTGGCAGGCGGAGGAGATGGAAGAGGTCCCCAAGTCCTCAGCGGGTCACAGAAGCTGTTGAATCAGGTGACCGTTAAACTCACTGCTAACACCCGATCCTGACCTTTTCATCACAGCTCAATGAGATCGCACCGGACAAATGGACCATCGTCACGTCAGGTACAGATCTATTCAATGTCCTTTGTGCAACCTACTGAGGACGGTCCCATGACAGCTTCCAGATTTTACGCTGACCTCGCTATCCCCAAGTGCTCCTTACCGGTACCCCAGAAGGGGTATGTAACGTCCAACGATGTAACCGAGGGCAAGCCTAAACCTGGCCCATACATCGCGGGTGCGACAAAGTTGGGTGTATCCCCTGAGAAATGTCAGTCGTCCGCTGTTCTACATTCGCCAACGATCCTCTCTTCCTCATCTGGATGCACATCAGGCCTGGTAGTCGAGGATGCACCGTCTGGACTTAAAGCAGGGCGTTCCGCTGGCGCTCGAACGCTTGCTGTATGTACTTCTCATCAGCCCGAAGCGATCTTAAAGGGGGCAGATGGCAGCATCGACTATATCGTGCTGAACCTAGAAGGGTACATTTTCTTGTCTGTTGTGTCTGCTTGCAGTTGATTCTCTTGCATACGCAGGGTCTTGGTCAATCTGGTGGAAGATCAGTTAGAGATCACTTTAACCACAATATTGCGGAACTAGATATTACATCTGCACACAGTGGCGAGTGGCAGTTAAATGGAGAATTAACCTTAACAGCATCTGAAAGCAGATGGATCAGACGTTGTATACCATTCACGTAACGAGAAAATGTAGACTTTGTCATCTAACTATTATCTGCTGTTGCGGCGAACGTGATGGTTTCAAGACGGCCCCTGCCCTTGCATTCCTTCTGAAGTAGATCGGCGAGCGTCTTGAACTGAGGAGGATCAATCAGCATGACCTAACGATATTATAGTCAATGGATCAATAAACCGCGCATGGAAATCGTGACCAGCGTACATATTCGCACATCTCTGCCTTTTCTACTCGTTCAACCTGCTCGGCCGCTGATTTGATCCGTTCCTCCAATTCTTTATCGTCTGCAGCGGGAACTGAAACACGAACACGCATACGCGCGCGCTGAATAGGTAGTTTCGATCCGGTTTGAATGAGTCGCAGGGTTTCGGAGACCTAGCAGTGGACGAATCAGACAGAGCGAGGTGCACGAGGGGCACTCGCAAAGCGGCACGCTTACCTGGCTCTTGGCATTCTTTCCCGTCTTCACGCTCACCCCAGCCTCTGCCATCGCTTTCTCAATGATCCCAACAGGGTATGGACGCTGAGTGGCAGGGTCAACACATTTTTCCGCTACCATCATCGCTATCTCCTTCCGCAAGGAAGTTAAATCGTGCTCGCGTTCCTTCTCGCCAACTTGAAGCTCTCCCTTTTTCAAGATCTGAAATCGGAAGAAAATCGGCATATGGGTATGCGATCGAGTGGGATACAGAGAGAGAGACCTGACCTCTTTCACGACCTCGTCCACGGACGACGTTCCAAACGCCTTCTGGAGGTCGTTCGATTTCGCCACTTCGCCCTTAGAGACGTTGGTAAACACATTTGATATTTGGAGGACGTCGTCTAGATCGGTTTCACTTCAAAACGCACGATGAGAGTCATAATAGATATAATCGGGCGCGCAGAACTGACACGCCGTTTCGCCATTCTTGGACCTTATTCTTGTAGCATGCGATCTGTGTTCACCAAGTATATAAGCACGAGTCAACTTGTCGGATCATCGTCGTACCTCGAAACGCTTTCCGCCTTTTCTCAGGCGAACGATGGAGACGTTGGTCAGTCTTAAGAAGGGCGTGAGCGGAGGGGAATGAGGGATGCAAAGTACCTACTTTATTTGATTGGAAGGTTGGTTGATGGGCATCGCAAATCTATGCAAACAAGATACGAGTGAGATTGATATAATGGAGATACGAGTTATCGTGAGTTATCGCAGAAAAGGCGGCCCCGATATTTAGGAGCTATTTATGTCACCGGCTCAGCTTACTCATACAACTTGGAATCCGATACGTTTATGCCGGACGTGAACTAACATTGGACGTAGTTACCAGGGAAGACACCCTCCGCCCCGTTCATGCGACCAGTCCACCAATCCTCCTGACTGTCTGACTTTTTCACAATCTCGATCCGATCACCAGCCTTAAACGACAAGTCGCCGTCGGCCTGAACATCGCAGGGTCCAATATCAATATTCAATCGTAGCCTCCAAGTTGATGACTGATGCGTACCTGTGCATCGAAATCATACAGTGCGGTAACGTACTCCACCACAGGTTCAGGTTTCGGCTTAGGCTTGAGCGGTGGAGGCGGAGGTGGTCGCTTCGTCAGTGAAGCAGCGCCATTACTATTGTTCCCATTGTTCGAGACAGAATAGGGTGGTGGCGGTACCATCGATGGGCCAGGTGGCGGTGGCGGGGCTTTCTTCACAAATGACGAACTAGGAGGGGATGCCATGGAACGAGATGGAAAACTCGTGGAACTTGATGCGGTCGTCGCACTGGGAGTTCGTCTTATTGGCATACCGACACCACCTTCTGCACGCTTAGATTGAACGAGCTTGGCTGATGGAACCGGTCAGTGGATCGGTGGATAAAATGGGTTGCTATCCACTCACATGTAGACACAATTCGCTTGACGATACCCAGATCCTCAATCCGACTCCATGCGTCCGTGCGATTATTCTCGTAATCAGACTGGATCTGCGACGATGGGCAGTTGGTGACATTGTATTTGCCCTCCGCAAAGGAGTTCATCTTCTCGAGGAATAGGTAATAGATATTGAGCCTAATCAAGGTGACTTACTTAACGGATATGGCAAGAATCAATAAATGGACGCACTGCATATAATAAAAAGAATGAAATAAAGGGTCGATGAACTGGGTTGCGAGCTGCATGAACCGAGGAAGGTCTTGTTTCAGCATGTTGTTGATGTAGTCATATTCGTTCGTCGCGACCTCAAAGTCTTGCTCGAGCTAAGAATTAATCGTTACACCGCAGAAACAGCGGGTATATATTAATTGACGAACCTTGAACAAGTTCTTCTCGTCATTCAAGCTTTTCTCTTTCTTGTCTCGAAGCTTGGTCAACGAGTTATTAAATCGATCATAGTCAACCAGCTTATGGTCACGCTTGGTGATGGTCTTTCTGATGACTTTCAGAACACCCTGGAACTCCTTGACGGGACCAATCACACGACTCTCGATAAGCTCAAGCTCCGGTGCTACGGCGGAGCGCAGTTCGTCCAGATGCTGAGCGTAGGGAGGGGTGTTCGCAATAGTGGCGGCAGCGGAGGGATATTTGTTGGATAAGCTGAGTTCGCTCGGAAGTGGTGAATAGATGAAGACGAGGCGGTTTGCAAACCCATTGGCGCCAGTCAGCAGAGCTTGGAGATGGAGAATCGATATCGATAATAGACAGAGATCAGTAGGATTGCATACCTGTAATTGCTTCGATGTAGGCCTTTGTATCCTTGATCAGCTTTTCCGTGGAGTTCTCGAGAGTGGCGAAGTGAGTGTTATAGTCATCGAATTCGGGATCGGACGACTCTTAAGAATGTCATCAAATCGTTTAAGTCGCCGCAATGTGAACGCATCTCTTACTGACTCTTTGCAAAGCCGGTCTTCGTGGTGACCAAGTGGGGTGCACTGTTTTTTAAGAGTTTATGAAAGAATGAGCACAATCATTCGCAGTGGCGGGTTGTATTCAATTCGAGTGGGTCTGCTAGGACTACAGAAGAAAATACTGACCGCTTGATAGCTTTGGTGAATCCCTTCATATCGCCGCGCCGATATGGAACCGTCCGGCTGAATGACTTTGAGTGAGAAGGAAGGTGAAGATGTAGGTGCTACACCGCAAAGATCAATAGTAGTGGAGAATCTTGTTCGGTCTGCGCGGGGCGACTGCGCGAGAACGAACGATTATGTAATCATTGGCTATATAAGTATTGAACGTTCCGCCGGTCAGCATGATGTCAGTAGTAGTAAGGCATCTTTTCTGGCCAATAATAACCGAGTCATGGACTCGGATCTTCAAGAAATCTGGAATGTAATCACCCAAGGTATGTATTTAAAGTTCTGCTGGTGGAATAACGCTGTGCATGAACAACAGATTTCAGCTTTCCTTCTGAGACAAGTCTTCACACGGATTTGATCAGGATTGACACAGTGGCGGAGTTTGTCTGGAATCACAACTCACAACTATAAGAAGCGAGCGCTTAGCGCTCAGATCTCAGATAAGTATAGCTGCGGGTATGTATATTGCTCGACAACTTGAACATTACCAGCAAAGTGAACCGAAACTTGGCAGTGGAGTCCGACGTCATGGGAGCTGGTGCCATCTATGACATCATCAAATTCATTGAGGGTCATGCTGCAAAGTTCCGTCGCTACGGATCATCATCACCTCAACCATGATGTCGATTATCTATCGTCACGGTCCTGCAGGCGGATTGCGTCTAAGATTCGCGTCACTGGATGCTCCGAGTCGCCGCATTCACTCGACACCATTGGCAGCAATGTCTGTAAAGGAGAAAATCTCACAGGTCGCAGATAAGGTATAATTTGTTCAAAGGACTTACGATTAAGTGTATAACCTGGATTCCGAGCAGGTTAACAAGAAGGTGGGCGAGGGCTTGGCTTCGGCAATAGAAACAGGTGAACAAGCCACTGAGAAGACAAAGGAAACTTTAGGTGAATAAAAGTCATGGACATCCGATGCTTGATGACATGGTCTGCATCTTTTCAGGGGCGACAACTAAACGCGCAGAGGACAAGGCGAGAGCAGCAGAAAGAATTGGACATAAAGTCAAGCAGGTAGGCAATGACTCTCCATCTTCTCTCGCGAAGGAAACTTACGCTCGGGGAAGGGCGCGTTGAGCAACAAAGATAGTGGCAAAGATGAACAACCCTAATTTCCTGCGTACTACGAGCGCGCATGCACTTGTTATTTAGACGATCCACTTTTTACGAGGCTTAGTATCACTTGCCACGAACGTGTAAAGAACCAAAGTTTCTCGCGATTTGTCACGCATCTTGAAGCTTGATGGACGAGAACCAGTCTGTCATTTGATGAGTGGGTGCATACCAGTGCTCCCAATCGACTTCTTTAAGTAAATGGCGGCTTGGAAAGCAAGGTGTGAGGCTGGAGACTCACCAAAGAAAGAGAGAGAAAGAAGCCTGGAATGCACGGCGCCGAGTTCAGGGTAACGAGTCAAAGCTGGGAGCATTCGACACCCGAGAGGTTTCGAGCGATATAGATAGAAGCATTAGGTGTAATACCAAATGTCTCTAGACTGTGTGATTAAGCTGAAGGCATATATGTTAATGTAAACCACTCCGGTCGATCGCTCATAACAGGCCATAATGAACAATTTCAAGAGCCTAGCAGACTGGATTGCAATGGTTAGATTATTAACGACCGGCGCCGCCGCACTGCAAATATTTTCTCTCGGATTGAATTGATACTGGAATCATGTGTCTGTTGAATATGAGACATTCCTCCCCAACCTGGAGGGGCACTGAACGTTCAAGATGTAAGTGATAACGAAAACCTAAAGCCAAAGTCAGGTGCACTGACTATCCTGCATGCATGTGACGGGGCCTGCGATGAATTACCCCGATATTGGTGTACTAGAAGCGGATACCTAAACAGTGGAAAGCAGCATCTCTGTCTCTGGGAAAATCGTACCAAACTTTCGGAACGTTCAGTTCTAGAGCCAGAATGGAGACTCTAAACAACGCATTTGGTTTCCCAGCATTTCCTCTTGACAGTTCCGGGTCCGACACGGATAGATAAGGAACTTGGATGATGGTTAGGATGTTGTGTTGCTCATATGTGAGGTTGAAACGGGTCGCATGTCATGCAAAACGATCCAATGACTAGTAATCACAACTGTTGGTTTGTTAGCTTGGCATGTCGGGATGTAGAATAAACTGACCATCGCCGGGTACATGCGTTATACAGAACAGAATGACTGATACGGTTATGAGATCCCTACTGGCAGAATTACCAGTGCTTATCGCCGTGATCACAAGTACAATGTTCGTGACACCAATAGCGGAAGCCACGGCGGTGGCGCAGAGTCAAGCTCACGAATTCACGGAACGATAAGCTCGAATATGTCGATTAGAAGGGCGCCGGTGGTGAGACCAATCATGAAGCAGAATGAGAAACAATGTTCGTCATATGAAAATAGCTACCTACCCCGCATTTCGTGGAGAATTCCTATAAAATGTTATCAGGAACACTTTCAAGCTAGTAAGCGCTCATGGGTCCTCGGACTCCATGGCTAGATATAGTTAATCATCTCGGGGGCGGAGAAATGACCAAGACACATATAGAAACTGGGAGAAAACCCTACCTTGTCATGAGGCCCAACTTGAAACTTAGTGTTTTGAGCAAATTTGGACGGTTTGATAGATTATGGCCAACAGGGAATCAGAGGCCATATCGAGCTCTTGAAGCTCGTTGAAGTTTCAGATTGGCTAGTACGCCGAGACTTGTCTTGCGGATATCCTTGGCTCACTAGTGGACTTGGTTATGTATCAAGGTCGGATACAACGGTGAATGGAAGAATAAGTTGAATCATGACTGTACTGGTGTTTTTCTTTGATCGTCTTGCCCTTATTCCGATCCGCCGAAAAGTTGATCACCTGGTTCACGCCGATGCCAGTGGCGTTCTATAACTGGACAAATTTGGCAAGGCAGTGTACATACGTAAACCCGGGCCCGGGCCTGCTCTACTACAAGATCCATCCTGCACTGGCCGAGATCCGGGGTAGGACAATATGCTTCATGCGGAATCGGCTTACAACCTGCTTCCGTTCGGACACCTCTCCAACTTATAAAAGACGCATGGATTTGCTCCTCAGTGGTATCCACATCCACTCGTCGTCTTCAGCCAACAGCACTTTTTCCACCGTACAATCCTTTCTTTGTACACGATGTCCAGCTTTTTCAAGAGACGCTCAGTTAGCAGCACACATGTAAGCGTCCAATAGTATGATGTTAAAGACCCTCAGCCAATTCAGATGCTTTGCGCTTTCAGAGTGCTAACTCAGGCTCGATCAACTGCTCTATCGTGCTCAACAATCACGTTTCCCCGATGGACATCACTTATGCATTGGTGGGTCGGCAGCATTTTCCAGATTGCCTCCTCTGACGGTTATACAGAACATTCAACCGTCGTCACCGATATCGTCACCCGCACTCGCTAATGATGGCGGATACGTGAGTATCATGTTCTTCAGATGGGCTCCGAGTCAGTCATACTTACCTTTTTTTCCCTGCAGGCAGAGATGCTCGACGACGACAACATGTCGTGGGTCGCAAGGAAACCCTCGAACTCAAAGCGCTCCAAACGCCGCAGCTTCAGACTTTTCTGATCGACGTGCCAGGACACGTCTTTACGACCAATTCACAAGCTACCACTTTCGTATTATTATAGTGTATTAATCATCACCGACGCTCATGTACTAGTATACGTACGATGTATGATACGGGACGAATCAGCATGGTTTCTTTTCCTATTTGTCAATCCTAACTAGGTGCACGACCGAACTTTATAGCGGGTCCGCCTGGTCAAAATAGTATGCATAAAGAACGAAAAAAAAGGTTGAAGAATAACTTTTCAGGAAAGGTGGGAAATAAACCGCTCATAGTAGTTGTGGGAAAACATGGCCTATGATACACAAGCTCTGCAACATGGCCTCCCTCCCTCTCAAGTTCGCAGACGACTTCAACTCATCCAACGGACAGTCCATGTAAGGTATATAAGAAGATGGTCACGACTCACGAGGTGGCCGTTTCCCTTTCTTTTTGTATCATACCTAGTTGTAGTATTGAGGTTGGCTAACAGGACAGCATAGTTGTGTGAGATGCTGCGACTACTTACCATAGCCACATTTGTAATGTTGACGTTCTTAAAACGTAACGGCCACCGTCGGTGATGAAAATCTACTTATCCATGCCCTTCGAGTCAGCATCCTCACCAGGCCCCAGGCTGTTCCGCAGCGTGTGTCTTGATCAACAGCTGCGAAAACGCCTCGTGCATGTACGTACTAGTACATTCCTTCAACCACATATGTCTGGTGGGAGTGACCTTGTAACCAAGGTTGCGAATCGGTCCGAGTTCCCGTAACTGGAAGTATTTTTAGACCTGACGTACGACGGAACCGTCGGAAAGTCGCGAATCAATGGAAGGACAGACACTGGAACATTTCGGCGATGAATCGCCGCCCTACACGACCGGGGCGCCCATTAACGAGAAAACTGACCCCGCTGACTGATGGGCCTCAAGTCAAAAAAAAGATGGGCGCTGAGCAGGGTCATATACATTCAGTGAGGTGCGGCACCACATCCGGTTTTACTTCCTTGGAGTAAAGCGGCATCGCACGATCAAGCTCTCGATTCACCTTCGGTCCGATTGACTTCAAGTTCGAAGGGGTAGAAGAGGGTTCAACGGTGAGAGTCAATCATAACTTTTTGCAACGTAAAATACTAATGGAAATATCAGAAAGACATAGGATAGTATGAAGTTGAACGGACCGATTGAATATGATTCTATACAGGGTCCGCTTCGCAAAATCTAGGGAAACCGTGCAATTTTTGTCCAGTGAACTTTCAAATGTGCATACTGGCGGGCCGAACAGCGGTGTGCAGATTGTCACAAGTTTACAAGGGGAAGGAAAAAGGGGGAAATCCTACAGGTATTAAATGAGAACGCCCCGCTCTGCACACGTCAAGTAGTCAGGGCCGTGCTGTATCATTCGTAACTCTCTCCACGGGTGGGTCAGCGAACCGCTCATCATCCTGAACATACGAACCGTATAAAGGAATTCCTTACTACTACGCCCTAGACGCCTTGATCAATTTGATCAATTCCACTTGTCCACACCACGTCGGCGCCAGATTCGTGTGAGCACTTTGTCGAACTCTTCTCTTCGTTTAGCTGACCGGGACTGTTTCAGGCGATAAAATAAAACAGGATGTCCAGATTCTTGCAAACGTTGAATTCATGTATGGCAGATCCTAGCGAGGTTCGCATCGTGAGTTATTCATCGTTGGTGCGAAGTGCATAGACCAACATATTCCACCAGGCCCTGAAGAGTAAATACCAAAGAGTCAGCCAACCCGCAAGAGGCTTCAAAGGAGAAGTCGTGTGCGGGGTAAGTCACGGGGATTCCATTTCTGCTCCATCCTGCCCACTCGCTGTCGTCTTCAGATCCAAGCCGAATATTTGGACGAAGATAACATGGGGTGGGGAGAACGAAAAAGTTCTAAAAATTGCAAGTTGAAGCAGGATTAGGTATCAGTCATACTAATAATTGATGGAAAGGCGAGAAGGATAGCATACATGTAGTTCACGGACTACGCACCTGGGCGATTGTACGTTATTGTTTATTGATGTACTTGGTCGTTGGTGACTGCACGACCTTGGGGGAGAAATTCATCGATGGAGGGTGTTTGATTCAATTTTGGGACGTGTACGGTGCCGGTGAGAATTCATGGACGTAAACTTGGCGCAAATAGACGATGGGTCATGTCAGCCATTTACGCTAACCTTGTACCAAATTCTTCTCATGTCTTTACCGCCTGTGTTCTACCACTATTTTCGAACGCCTCTATCATATTCAAAGACGCTTGCTTTGCAAGAAAAGATACATCAGATCCAGCTTGCGTCACGACGTGAATCCGAGTCATCCCACCACGACATCCTCTTGCTACTGCAACATCGGCCCGTCTACACGTCAGGACGGCGGCAAACTGAAGGCGAACTTGCGACGGAGCGCGCACGCTTGACCAAGATCGGCGCTGACTTTGTCATGGCTTCCAGAGGCGGTCAACTGACCTACCACGGGCCTGGCCAACTCGTTGGTTACCCCCTCCTCGACCTGGGTCGTACGTCTCCCCCCACGGGCATACGAGAATATGTATGCAAGATGCAAAGAATGATTCAAAGCTACCTATCAAGCGCTCACCGACTCACACACGTTCCTTCGGAACACACTGGTGTATTTTTGGACCCTGCGACAAAGGTGGCCAGTATAGGCGTCCAAGTGCGGCATCGACTCACAACACACGGATTCGCAATGAATGTCACCCAGGAACCCCTGGAATGGTTTAATCAAGTGGTCGCCTGTGGACTAGCAGATGTCAAAGCCGGTTGCATAGCATCGGGGGCCGGAAAGCAGATTCAGGTCCACGAGGTGGTGAAGGGAATTGTAGGCGCGTTCAGCCTGTCATACGGGAGGGAGATGAAGAAACTCGAGTTGAAGTCCGCTGGTGAAGTGGGGAAACTTATTCTCGAGTTGGAGGTGGAGGCTTTGGAGGCCGGGGACTGGCCAAGGACCCCTATATCTTAGATCAACTCTTATACTCTGGAGTCTGGACTGACCTATCTCAGTCTTAAGACAGATTCAAGTTCTCACATCGGACCATCTCAACGACGTGAACGGATCGGACGTAAGCAAATAATCTGGGGTGTCATTTAAACCTTGACCATACCATGACAAGTGGACAGAAAATGTGACTCTAATTAATGCACAGGTAAGTCTGGCCCGGGAGGTGATTTCCATTCCTTAACTGATTGTCACACCCTATCATAGGACTTAGTTAGTGTGTTATTGATCGTTGTCATTGCAATCGCACCATTCAAGCTTGAACATCAGGCTGGCTAATTGTTCAGGGAGGTGGGATGCCCATCGGGAGCGATGAAGATTATCTCCTTGTCCGACATCGACCTCAGGTGTCAAGTGTAGAAGTGCCTGAGTGTTTATTTTTGTTCTTTTCTTGGCCATTGGGTTGGGTTGCACAGTATTAGTATTTACGGCTCAGGTCGGTACCGAGACGCGAAGCAACTTCTTATCATCCATCATGCTACCCACAACAAGTGTGAGACTCCGGTGTGTCATTCCCCACGTCTTCTAAAATTCTCATGAGCACTCCAATCTCACAGCAATCCTTATTAGACTCCGAAGGAAGCCAGTCAAAAACCATTGAAAACCATTGGTTAGTTCCACGGACAACCTTTCAATTATTCCGTTTTCGTGGATGTCGAGGGAAACGTGAAAATGTTAATGTTCCCTGAATCGGCAAAGCGTTACCACAAGGTGCCTTACGCATTTGGTACTTGGCGCACCATCATCTTCCTCGCTCGCTCTTAACACCGACGAATGCAGAAAAAACACGTACGTGCCCATTTTGAAGAGGCGAACCAGACCGTGAATCTGTTCTGTCAGCTGCTATGGTGAAACTCAGATGCTGCGCTCTTACTTCGCGGCCCAAGGCTCCAAACCACTGCGTGGAATGTAACCAAGTAACCGGCTTCTTGCCTGAGCATATCCGTGAATCATTGATACCATGACATCGCAACGCGCTGAACGATTCATATTTTTTCCAGTATCAGATGATCCTCCGAGTCATGACAAGCTAAACCTCAAATAGCCAGTGGTACAGGAAGGTACTTGATGCGCTTGACTGCATAATTGTTTGAGCCTTGTACCCGTACTTCGTAGTCACCCTTGTTCGAGCGCAGCTCAATTGCAAAATGGCCTTTGAAAATAGACCCGCCGGTACCAACTCGGAATTATTATGTAAGCAAGCGGCGTGACAAATATTGACGCGACCTGTCACAGACCCATTTACGCGTGACACTCACTTCGTCGCGATGGACGACCTCAACCCTCGCCCACAAAAACGATCGCGCACGTCGGACGACGTTGCAGACACCACACAGTCATCCGAACCGCCGCCACCGCCGCCGCCATCGACCTCGTCACAACCGCTGTCGACATTTCGAACCCTGCCTCCTCCAACTCTCCTCCTCGCACTCCCAGCCTTGTTAGCCCATCCAGCAGGTCACGAGTATTATCCGCTGTCGCTCTTTTTGTCTTTGAGAGCGCTTCGGACGTGTCTTGAGCTAAAAGCACTAACCCCAGATGTGGAATGCCGGGCTTGGACCAGCCTGGCTGAGGTGGGACTCAGGGTCGTCAACAGCGGTTTCTCTACGAGCGGAACGCATTCTTGGGCCAATGGAATAGAGTCTGAGGTAAGTCCGTCATCAAATATGTATTCTTCATCCTCATATGCCCTCTACTCTACAAGGTCGAGAAATCGATTGGAAAGGGGGTGCGTTGAACCTCGTGTTTTTGCTTTTCCACGGCTGACACACTCTTGTCTTTTCAGCTCCTAATAGCGCAGAAGGTGCGATTATCGTGTATATACCCAAGTTGTGGTTCGTTGACGCGACTTTACAGCATCCCTCTCTCCGTCCACTCCGCCACCACCTATCGCTCCTCAACGCACAATTCGCATTTCAATGTAACAACACGAAATATGCGCGCGCGTTGCTTAGAAGGCTCATCGCATCATTTTTGTCCTCCGATCCCCCTTCGGTCGTGTATACCGCGCATCTGGCCCTTATTACACACCTAACATCGGCACCACCCCCTGCGCGTGATGCATCGACTTCTGCATCTCCAACTCCAGAGCTGCAAGCTGCCCTCACCGCTATATCAACACTATCCAATCTCGCTGTTCAGAATAGGCACTCATCCATCGAAGATTTGGCCGTGGTTTTGCGTGTCAGGGTGTTAGTCGGTGCTGCCATGTGGGATCTGGTTGGTGATGCGCTATCGGCTGCGGAAAAGGCCATGGAGCTGGTCTTCACAAAAGCAGACGACAAACCAGTCAACGGACAGGAAGGCGATAAGGCAAAACAGGACATTGCGCAGACGCTTTTGAGGTCATACTCAATAACGGTGCAGGACGTGCAGAATAGTGCTTCCTCTCAATCACAGTCTGAATCGCAGTCAAGTCAAGTTCCTCCTTCCTCTCCTAATAAAGAAGGATCGTCTGTCCCTGGGCCAAAAGCCATGGATGCTCTCACGCTTGCGCTCACCGTGCATCTCCTCGTTCTCGGGGTCGTCTTCCATACACACGCGGGTCGCGCACATGCTGCAGATGCGCGGCTAGCTGCTCTCCATGTTCTTATGGACAGTGGTGCTCTCGTGGGCGGTGCTAATGCAGATGGGTTAGTGGAAGTAAGTATGATTGGATCGCCTTAACCATCTCTGCTGACTTTACCACCAAGATCCCCCTTTCTGGACAAGACTCCGTCTGTTTGCAGACAACCCACCCACATGTTCTGTTTTTACTTACCTTTCTTGTCTCTGCTGTCGCAAAACGGGATCCAGTGTCTCGTCGCCCGAAGAAACGAGTGTTTGCAGAATGTGGATTAGTACAATGTAGGGAAGGCCGTCTGGGAAAAGAGGGTTCTGTCAAAATAAATGGTAAATGAATTTCCTGTCCGGCAACTTGAGTATTGAACACCAATCTCTCTAGTGCCACTGTGGGCATCCTATGGTGATATTACCGCGCTGGAACAACATACCCTCAGAATCGAGGCAGACTTACTATGCGAACTTGTTACCGTAAGCGAGTTTCGCTGCCGCGAAATGTGTATGTCTTCATTCATACGCTTCTTTGCAGGTGTCGATTCAAAGGTGTGACTTTGAAGCCGCACAGAGTGTGAGTTTATTTTTATTTCAACCGCCTGCCATTGACAAAGTTCTCGTTAGCATCTCGCTAGCTTGATTGCCCACACTCGCACCTATGATTTCTTCCCTGCCTATGCTGCTCGTATTGCAGTTCTTCATGCACACCTTGCACACGCTTTGGGTGACACAGAGCGTGCAGGAACATGCTATCGTGTCGCTGCCCACCTTGACGGTGCAGGCCCCCCTGGATCGAGTGTGGCCCTCGGTGGAGGGTTCATAGCTGCTGCTGCCCGTGCCGGTGAAGCCCTCCTTCGAATCGGATTGTGTGCTTACCAATCACCACCTGTTCCCTCTGATCCCGTCGCCGAGCAAGCTAACCGACAACTCGACGCCTCCACCACATTGCTTGTCAAGGATGCGCTCGCACGATGTTCGTCCGGAGCCTCCGCGCCCCTACCTGCTCTGGGCGAACTGATCTCAGCCGCGCTAGCGCGCCCGCATATCATCCGGTCCAAATCACTTCTGAAGCACGCGCTCGAGCTGCTCAGCGCTGCGGCGGACAACCATTTGCGAGCGTTGGTGCTGGCCGTCGTCGGCGCACAGTATGTGTACACTGCCCCCGCGCACGCAATGGAGGTCCTTGCCGTGTGCGAGACGCTCGGTGCGGGCATGGGTGCCAATCCAAAGAAGGTACGGGATGATGCTGGAGGAGCTGTGGCATCGCCTCCGCCTCCGCCGTCCAATGAGACGCAAACGAAAGACAGTGTCGGGAACGCGCCATTGCGATTATGGGTGGGCGAGCGCTTCCTCGGTACGTGTTTTCTGCTAATCACTTGAGCACCGAATGTTCACGATTGACATATCTATAATCTACTCCCCCGCAGAATTGTTCAAGCGCGCTGGCAAAGAGAGTCGGGTTTGTAAACAGGAGGCATTTAACGCCGTGTACCGGGCAGCAGTGGACGACTTTGGGACGCATCGCGCACGACTGTGTTGAAAGAACATGGATAGTTTTGTTATGAATCACGCGGCGGAAACTCAGATGTCGAAAGAAATTCTCTACACCTATAGCCATAGCACCCGCATACATTAATAATCAATATTGAGCTTTGTGCACGCCGTCATGGGACGTGTATCGACGGGAATGAATGCTAATACGGCCACTGCCCAGGATGACGGCGCCGCCAACACTACGAGTAACGATCCAAATATAAGTGTTCTCGTTCGATTTCAGCCGATCTCGACACCGTCCACCTTGACCGCGATGCGAATTGGAAATGGCGAGATACCAGTAGCATTGGTGATAAGCGGCACGGCCGTACGGCCCTGTTCTGACGAGGTGTGCGTGAGCATGACCTGGAGAGCCTTGGTAAGGGTGGTGGCAAGAGTAGCGTTGAATTCGTGACGGTCTGGGTGCGCGTGTTGTGTGACAGGATCCAAACGCAAAGAAGCGGTGAGGATAAATGGAACGGCGTGAGTGGCATGGCAGGCCTACACACCTCGGTCCGACTTTGGTTGCCTCAGTTCCGCGTTGATGATCCTGTCCGTTGCAGGGGAAGGGATGTTTGGATGAGCAACGTCACGAAGACGAAGACGAGGAGGGAGGGAGGTCGACCACTCACCATTGTTCCCATGGTACGTCCTCTTCTCCGACGTACACCTGAAACCAAGACTTTTTAGGTTTCTTTTCGGAGAAGGTGACCAAGATCTATAAATGTGTACGTCGTGCACATCAGGCAACATCAGGCACGATAGCAGACGAAAAAGGGTTCGAAAAGAAGGATGATCGGCGTACCTGTCCACGTTTGCTTGAACCGCTCTCGATGCCCTTCCAAAAGATGTCCACTTTGTCGCTGATGAGTTGTTCCATTTCGGGATCTGCTACACCAGGCTGTGTTTATGGACATCGATTGACATGCGGTTTTTATCGTTGTGATCCAAAACGGAGAGTAAGAAGGATTCAATATCAAGTTATCAAGGGGACTAAGAAAGCAAGAAAAACGCAAAGCGGACTAATGACGACGGTGAATGAAAAAAAGGTAACTTGAACGCACTGACCATGGTCACGTCGAGCACGTCAAACGTCTGCGCTTTGACTGTTCCAAAGAGACGATGGAAAAGTATCGCATGAAGTATCGCACCGAGGACCTCCTTGGCGGTCTGTCGTTCGAGGATCTGCCAGGGTGCTGAAAAACGATTAAATAATTGATTGTTTGCAGAGGACGTACCACATCGATGGACACGGTCGGAAAGGTGCTGTTCATCGTCTGTCAGTCGGAAATCGGAATCAGGTGGTAAAAAATCGCAAGCTTACCACGGCAGCTTTCTGAGCTTACGTTTCCAATTCTCGCTATTGAAACAGCGTTCAGGTGTTTGTTGGGCAGAACCAAGGAGACGTCGTCGATAAAACGGGTACTACATGCCGATAACCGACTGATCATTGATAGATCGCTGATGGTAAGATCCCTTCGATGGTTCTCTCGCGTCCGCTGACTGTCGGCCTTTCTGAACTGACAAACTTACAGAAAGTAACAATAGTGGGGGTTGCCCAGGAAAAAAGGATAATGATTCCAACTCGGATTGGTAAGAACAAACAATCTGAGGTTCCACACTTGATGCAAGCGCGATATCCGATTCTGAATGAGACTCGTCAATCTTTGTCCGTACTAAAACCTTTGCCCGGATCATGCCCGGATCAACGTTTCAAATTTCAACGTTCAACTTTGGCGGAGCGGGGGACATGAGATCGGCAATTAATATTGGGAGATATGAAACGACTCTACGCAATGACATTGGAGAATTCTAGGAGGTCTTGCCAATTAAACTTTTCGGGTTCCTCGTGGAATTGTTTCAATAGCGCTTCCGCGGTTAGACCGTGATCGCTCTCTTTTGTAGCCTCTCCCCACAAATAAAATTTTTGTAGTCCCATCGCCAGCAGTTGGGCATCAACTTGATTCAGAAAGAATCGATTGTTTTGCATTGTTGGTACAGCCGCCGAAGTGGAGGATGGTGTAATCTCTCCGCGGAGCAAAACAATCCCATGTGATTGAGACAAATCAGTGTAGAATGTTAATACTAGGTAGGGCGTCGCAAAGGATGTGCGAACTTTGTACTCTTGAAGTGGTGTAAACAAGACGGTGGAGGGTTCCGGAATGTGACATGAACCACCAGATGCCGCGGGATCGGACGGGGTTGGCTCTGTGGCGGAGGGGGCCGGAGGAGCTGGATGGAAGTCCCACTGCAGGAAAAAGAACTCGTGTGGTGTACAAGCACTTTCGCCGGCGGACGGGTCTGGGGCAGACTGTCTAGGGATTGGTACAACAAATACCGGATATCTTTTGGCAACACGCATCATTGTGCGGTAAGAATCTAAAGGGAGGGAAGCACAAATGTAACCTCTCCCAGTACCCTTGCTTCGCGAGGTATGATACGTAGTCCACAGGGCTGATACTTGCGATGGAGTGTGCGGTGTAGCCATAAGTTTCGAGATGTTCAAAATCGAAGAAAGAGGCTAGCGAAATAATGGGAAAAATCAGTACAACTGCTTACGAGCCACTGCATCAGAAACACTTACCTTCACTGGGGAGCTGTCTTTGCGTACATTGAGCGTTCTTGCGCCTTCCGTGGAATTGGGATGAGATTTTGGATCAGGTGTCTTGAATGAGGCGAGGAGGGAGGCTGCCTCCGTCTTCTGCTTGTAACGAGCTTCCTCTCGAGCTTGTGATTCCAACTCCTCGAGGCTTAGTCCCTTTCTGCGGTTGCGCAGTTATGAACGAGAAGATACAACGAGTAAGCGTGTGTCACGGAGACGGAGAAAGGTACTGCTCACTCTTTGGCCTTCCGTTGGAGCTTCTCAGCATATCCAGAATGAATGCATCGGACAACGTGAGCAATAGTTGTCAACCGATACACACGAGGCAATGTGGGGCAGATCATGCGGATGCGTACGCACGCAATTTGCTTTGCTAGCAAGTTAGCGGAAGAATACGGCAGGAAATTTCGACGACTTACGTAATGCCTAGAAGGTTGAAACGTCCGAGAAGTCTAAGTAGCGCCACCTCCGGATGAAACAATCTGAAGACGTACCCCAGCCCAAACTCACCACGCGCTCCTACTCGTTACAGAGTTACATAGACAGCTGAGGGGTGCAAAATGCGAATATGAAAGAACAGGTGACGCGGCACCATCAGTTTTATTCATTATCTGATCGAGTCCGAGTTGCCGATTGGTTACTATGTAGGTTAGTGCGCCCAGCGAGTTGATCCTGGACCCCAGAGGGGCGTGATAAGTGCCGCTGACCATCGTAACTGACAGCATCAACAGCATCCGCGTCCTCATCCGACTTCACACCTTGGGAAAGCCTGTCCATGAGGCCACTATAAAATTTGCCCACCTGCATTCCCCTCAACTCAGAGTCAACATGCCTCTTCTGCGGGAACTTTCAACAAGTGAGCTCAGGCGTCCTCGTTCTAAACGATACTTATTCCCCCTTCTCTTACTTTATATTTCCTAGGAGACGCCAGCCAGTAAGCCATGATCGTCCTGCCATCATATCTGAAATTCACTGTTTCCTCAGATTTGATCGCGGTGATGTATCTTTTATCATTGCAGCGGGCGCTATGGTGTCTTTCATGATTCCTGGTCTTGGTTCGTGCAATCTACGTTGAGCACCCAGTAAATCCAAATCGACCCCTTTTCTTTGCAGCCTTCCTTTACTCCGGCCTGGCTAGGAGAAAATC
>JBBPOS010000237.1:0-42409 GCA_038091575.1 Leccinum subgranulosum
GCGACGAATGGCGACTCCACAGACGATTCTTCCACCAGACATTTCGAATTGGTGCAGCTTCGAGATTTATACCCTTTCAACACAACAAGGCATGCCAGTTCCTCCGACGTCTGTTGCGTACCCCGCAACAGTTTGATGAACATGTATTTGAGTAGGTGTTCGAGGTGGAGGCTAGGCCGAGTGACGCACACAATCTAACATTTGCATCAAGATACACGGCCTCCGTCATTCTGAACAGCACATACGATTATGATCCGCCAAATCAGGATGACGAACTTTTCCAGCTCGTGATAAAGGTGCAAGATGTTGCCTTATCTGTGGTGCGTCCCGACACCGCAATCGTTGTGGCAACATTCCCGATACGTGAGTACATTGCACACTTGCTATACAATTATTATAGCTTGCTTTTAGTGCTGAAGCTTCCGGCATGGTTTCCGAGAATGTCATTCAAAAATGACATGGTGACTGCCAGCAAGCTTGCAAGACGTTATGTCGAAACGGCATTTGACTATGCACTACAGAGAGTGGTGAGACTTCCCGTACATCATCCCGTGCAGTCATTTAGCAATATTCCGTCAAGCGAGCATGCAGTGTGACACCGTCCATGGTGCACGATGCAATGCGATGCATGGAAGAGAAAGGAACAGCACCAGACGATGTATGGACAGAAGGAATTAAGGGTGCAGCTGCGACCTCTTTTTTGGGTATGCTTTTTGCGTGCGTAGCTGCCAGTGATCCCCAGTACTCACTCGTGCTTCGGCTATCTAAAATTGTAGCAGGGTCAGACACAGTACGTCGCGAGTGTATATTCATGGTAACTTTACATTAGTGACAGACCATGTCGGAATACAGTCCCACTCAGTGCTACTGGTTTTTCTTCTGGTGATGATGTTGAACCCAGGGGTGCAAGAAAAAGCGCAAGTACAAATCGATGCCGTTGTGGGCAAGACGAGACTGCCGACAATGGACGATCGACCTCAGTTACCCTTAGTGGATGCCATCTTTCGCGAAACGCTCAGATATAATCCCGTCGTTCCTCTGTGTGAGTATTTTCTACCCTTCATTGACTCTTATTCATGATTCACTTGAATCACCTAGCGCTTCCCCACGCTGCTGCAGATGATTCTGTGTATAATGGATTCCGCATCCCAAAGGGTGAAATTTTCATACATTTATTAACCGAGCGAGAGTATATTGATACCCAGTGTCGCAGGTGCCATCTTCCTAACTAACTCGTGGTTGGTATATTCTTTACCTTTCTCAAAGAAACCCTTGATTGCCTCATTCTGATGTAGGTCGATGGCACATGACGAATCTAGATACCCAAATCCGCACGCGTTCATACCAGAACGATTTCTGAATGACGATGGTTCCCTGAAACCCAGCGACATTGAACATATCACATTTGGATTTGGCAGACGCATCTGCGTCGGCAGGCACTTTGTGGACACATCTGTATGGTCTGTGATCGCCAAGGTTTTGGCAGTCTTCAAAATCTTGAAGCCTTTGGACGAGAACGGTACAGAAATCACTATTGAACCAAAGTTTACGAGTGGGCTTGCCTCGTGAGTAATGAACGAAAGGCTTCGCTTGGTTTCACACGCGGTATTGATGTCTTGTACAGACGTCCTCTTCCTTTCGAATGCAGGATCGTACCTAGAATTCCAGGGATGGACGCGGAGAAGTTGGAAGAGTTGATTGCTGCGAGCATTATTTAGACTGCCTGTCCAGAAGAGTTACTTTAATTTCCTTTGGGAAATAGTCTCCACGAAGCCATTTCATATACATTTATACCATAGTTTTATGTTGATCGGTGATAGTGGAGTCCGAGTCGATGCTGACTCGACGCCATCATGAGCTCGGATTCTTGGTACTTCGCAATCATGCTTCCCACCTAACCTGTTGAATGCCCAGAAAACATAGGGCCGACTGCGCGGCAAAACGTTACTATGATATATTGCCCACGTGATAGATACCTGAAGTTGTCGGCCTCAGCAGTACAGAAGACGACAACGGTCATCTGGTCGTCGTCGTGGCGTTGTCCTCGTTGTCATACTGGGGTGAGAAGATGGGGGACAGCGATAGGGACGGGGATGTGAAGTTGGAGACGAGGATGATGGTGGCGGGAGTAACGACGCCACGTTCGGGTCGTCGCGTCGTTGTTGTCGCGTCATTGGCATAGGTGTTGGTACGGACGTGCAGGTTGGAAAGAGAGGTGGGGAGAGCGATGGTGAGTCCACTGCCACCGTGCAGGCACTGCAGTGAGTCCGTCATGACATATCGTTGCGTGCGTGCACGCCGTGCACGTTCGTCTGGTGGCAGATATACCCGCAGGTAAATTCACCAGTGCACAGGTGTCGGTATGGGTTTGGGCGGGTCACTCAGGCAGGGACACCCGTCCGTGCAAAGCCCTATGCTGGTGAAGAAGAGTAGTAAGCGAATTCAAGCGACGCTGCGTAAGTAGACGACAATCGATTATTTTTTTCGTTCCCACCCACCCCGGTAAGTAAGTTACCAACGTGATACTTACTAGCGGAAATACTGCATTCGCCTGAATCATTTTTTGTCTGGCGTAGCGTTGCTACTCGCCGCTCGGCAGCTCAGCTCAGTCACCCGAATAGGGTAGTACATGTCCTAGTTCAAATTGATTGCCTCAAGTTCAAGGTGCGTTCCCAGTGGCACTGAGACATTTGATAGGAACCGTTAACCTACGGCCGCAAGGCTCTATCAAAGGAATGGATCGTTGCGTAATGTCTGAGATATTACCAGTTAACACCTTTCTCCATCCGAGACATCATCTCTCGAACTCCCATCACGTCTGAGCCGTCACGTTCGGATAAAATGAAGAGATCTGCTGTCAGTGAACGTTCCATTGTTTCATCCCCATGACTGCTTCGACCATGATCGCGTATGCCATTGGCTTTGGGTGCATCGTGGTTATTTACATTGGCTGTTTGGGGAATACGCGGCCCGCAAATTGCTCGTTGCCCCCTGGTCCTCCGGGGTTACCATGGATCGGAAATGTCATTGGATTCAACGTGAATGCGCCATGGTTAACCTATCACGAATGGGCGAAGACGTATGGTAACTGAATCATACCGATATGATGATGTTGACCCGTGTCGTTCGTGTAGGCGACTTAGTTTACTCTCGACTGTTAGGCAAAGATATCATTATCATCAACTCGGAAAAAGTCGCGAAGGATTTACTCGACAAGGGTTCTTCAAACAATTCAGGGCGTCCTTATCTCATCACCAACGAACTGTAAGGACCTCTTCTCATACTGGACAGTGAATTCAGATGCTATTACCAGGTGTGGAATAGGTTTTAATTCTGTACTTTGCCATATGGCGACAGATGGCGACTCCATAGACAATTTTTTCACCAGACATTCCGGACTGATTCAGTCTCGAGATTTGTACCCATTCAACACGACAAGGCATGTCAGTTCCTCCGACGTTTGTTTTATACCCCGGAACAGCTTCATAAGCATTTAACTGAGTACGCATTTGCCTCTGAGGCTGGATAGAGCGTATCATAGGATGATCTGACCTTTCCATCAAGATATGCGGCCTCTGTTATTCTTATCGGTGCATACGACTATGATCCACCAATTCAGGATGACGAACTCCTCAAGCTCGTGATGAAGGTGCAGGAAGTTGCTCTATCCGTGGTGCGTACCGACATCGCAATCGTAGTTGCAACCTTCCCGATACGTGAGGACATTGCGTACTTGGTTTATTGATCACTAATTACTGCTTAATTCTAGTGTTGAAGCTCCCGGCATGGTTTCCGGGAATGTCATTCAAGAGCGACATGGTGACCTTGAGCGAGCTCGTAAGACGTTATATAGAAACGACGTTCGAGTATGCTCTACAGAGAGTGGTAAGATTCACGTGAACTATTAGCATTTGGTGCATTCGGAATCTAACATTCTGTCAAGCAAACCTGCAGTGCTGCACCATCTATGATACATGATGCAATGCGGTCCATGGAAGAGAAGGCAACAGTGCCTGATGAGGCGTGGACGAAAGCAGTCAAGGAAGCAGCTGCGACCGCTTTTCTGGGTATGCTTTTTCTGCGCATCTTCTTATTCTTATTCATTCCTCTCTCTGCTCTCTCCGCTTATAGCTGGGTCGGAGACAGTGCGTCACACGTGGACTATTTTCAAAATGAGTTTACAGTACCAACACTATGCTGGAATACAGTCCCACTCGGTCCTATTGACATTCTTTCTCATGATGATGTTGAACCCGGGGGCGCAAGAAAAAGCGCAAGCACAAATCGATGCTGTTGTGGGCAAGACCAGACTGCCGACGATGGATGATCGGCCCTTGTTACCTTTCGTTGATGCCATTTTACGGGAAACTCTCAGATACAGTCCCGTCATTCCTTTGTGTGAGTACTTTTGACTATAGATGGACTCTCATTTCTGACTCGCTTGAGTCACGAAGCGGTTCCCCACGCTGCCGTGGATGACTATATGTATAATGGATTCCACATTCCGAAAGGTGAACAATCCAGTATTACATCTATTAACCGACAGTATATTGATTCCCAGTGTCGCAAGTGCCATCTTGATGACTAACCTGTGGTTGGTATATGCTTTGCTTTTTCAAGAAAGCCTTTGATTGCCCCGTTCTGATGTAGGTCGATGGCACACGACGAATCTAGATACCCAAATCCGCACCCGTTCATGCCAGAGCGATTTCTGAATGACGATGGTTCCCTAAAACCGAACGATACTGACCATATCACATTTGGATTTGGCAGACGTATCTGCGCCGGGAGACATTTTGCGGACACATCTATTGAACCAAAGTTTTCGAGTGGGTCTGGCATGTGAGTAATGGTCGAAAGGGATCCCCCGCTTGGTTTCGGACGTGGTATTGATTCTTTGCACAGACATCCTCTTCCGTTCGAATGTAGGATCGTACCCCGAATTCCAGGCATGGATATTGAAAGGTTGGAAGAGTTGATTGCTGCGAGCGCTGCTGCTTAGAGCGCCTTGCTGCCACAGTATGCAATGTCACAAGCGCTCTTGATACACTGCACCCAGTAATCATGAATGTATGTGCTGTAAATACGATTGTACCACCTATGACGACGGTTTACGCCAAATGCGCGAAATTCGAGTGACAAATGTTAGGGAACGAACAGTATGCAGTAGATATTGTGATAGGTTCCAAGTGTTACTGAACGAGATAGTTGATGCGAACAGATGAACCTAGGTTCCAACCTTTTTCACAATTAATGGGCACTGACTTCCCATCTTGAATTGACCAGAAACATAGGGGCGCGTGAGCACGCTAAAAACGTTTAGGGTGAGCTATTCTGCAAGAAGACCAAAGAAAAAGAAGGTTGCTTACATGTTGACTCTCTGGATTTTCTTGTCCGTCTCCGCAAACGTGAAGTTGATCAAAAGAATGTACAGAAAAGTCTTCATCTCGATCATGGAAAAGCGCATGCCAATGCATGACTAAAAGATGGAGGGTCACATTACATACAATAGATGTCACGGGCAAAGAGAGCTTACTCTGGGACCGGCCGAGAAGGTGAGAAGGTTGGAATAGAGCCCTGGAAGTGCTTCGACAGCTTCGGGTAGATGATCCCAACGCTCAGGGCTGATAACGAATGTCAGCAGTGAGCAACATTTCGACATCTATCCACTAAGTACTCACTCGAATTCCCATGCATCTTCGCCCCAAATCTCTTTGTCCAGATTGAAAGCCTCTACGGGCACATGAATGAAGTCCCCTTTCCGTACGTGGATCGACCTTAGGTCTGATATGCTTCCATCGCGGAGGTGCACAGGATATGAGGTCGGTATCTCGTCGTTCTGAGTGGCAACGCGCAAAGAGGAATGAAGTGGTGGTATGAGCCGCAATGATTCGCGAATCACGTTATTCAAATAGTGATGGTTGGATATCGCAGTGTGCAATGATTGAATTTCATCGGACGTCAAAGACGATAATGGGGTGGATGGAACAATGTTGAGGAGCTCAGCTCGAAGACGAGTCTGAATTTCAGGGTGTTGGGCCAGCAAGAGTAAAGTCCACGTAAGAGCAAGGGAAGTGGTATCAGAGCCCGCAAACATGAAGGTGTTAATATTGTGAAGGATGTCTTCATCTGAAATTCGTTGATCAGGGGGCAAATCAGTCGCCATGTTTGATTTCACTAGATTGTGGTTAGGTTCTGCGTTGGTCAACAACAAAAGATCACTTACACAAAAGACTAAGTAAATCTTTCTCGAGATATCCCGTGCCACTCTTTTCGTCGTCTATAATGTTGGCCTTCTTTGACTGAATGAGCTTTCCGGCCACTCGATTAATGACAGTCTGACAACGCTTCACAATCCTGGTCCGTTCATCTGGCTGTGCAAAAGGTTTGTCAAACATCACGATACTAACATGCACAACCTACTCACGAAGAGTACATTGAGAATGGGGAAATGTATCCCAAGTATCAACCGGATCCCATCACCTTGCGCGAGAGCGAGGCCGAACATGTCCCTATAAGCGCAAAAGAGCTCGTCTAATTCATTCTGGATGGCGTTGAAGTGATAATCAAACCCTGTTAACCTGTCATTTTGCTGTACTAACCCAATCGAGAAGAGATCTCACCCGCCAGGCCGATCACGTCAAACGTAGCACGACTGATCCAACGACAGACATCGATTTCAACACCCTCCTCTTTTGTGGAAGACCCTTTCAAATGTTCAGACCATTTATCCCGAAGCTCGTTGCCTTTGCGGAACACAAGAGGAACGAGGGCTCTCAAGTTCTGAATGGAAAACGCGGGCGTAGCAACTCGGCGTTGTCGCTTGTGAACATGCCCCTCTGCAGCAAGCATACCACAACCAATAAGACCTGAAATCAGCCTACGTGACTGCCAAGGCTTCTCGTAAACGGTACTGCTCTTGAGCACGTGCGACATGGAGACAGGATCGAGAGGAAGGAGACGTTCGTCCCACTGTGATATAGCGCGATGAGCTGAATTCAGAAGACAGGTCGATCGCACCTACAGGTCCAAGACCCCGTATGCGAACATTCCTGCCATATTTTTGAACATACAGGGCATGTATCTTGGGAGACCTAGATGGGCTATGAAGCGATGATAAGTACAAGGTAAGCCAGTACAGTGCAAGCACGTACTCGAGGACAAAGGACATGTGGTTGCCAAAGAGGGTCCGCACGGGTGGTCCGGCCAGTGACCGGAGTGGGTTACCTTGGGCCCGACTCGTAGGTTTGGAAACATGATATACAGTGAGGCCAATAAGAAGAGTTAACGTGGTACATATGAAAGTTGGACCGAGTATCGCCAGCAATGTCATTGAAAAAAACGGCACAACTCGACGTTCAACGTTCAACAACAACTTGAGACAAGTGGCAGCCCAGCTGCGAGGCTGCGTCCTGACCGTTTCCTAGCAGTGACACGGTTGGAACAATTAAACATGTCCAGATATGGTAATACAAATCGTGGCAGCTGATCGTAAAAGTTTGAAATGCTCATCATCTATTCCAGTCCATCTATCTCATCGTACTAGAAGCCCGAAACAAAACTAGGAATCATTGGAAGTATCGAGGGTGGAGAAGGAAATTCATCCAAACTTATTGCACTAAAATTTCCACCAAGCATCGCTAGATTCGGTTCTTCGTCCTTGCCGCCTTCAAGGGCCGTCACGCCTGGGCCGGAAGGTGCTCCTGAAGGTCCGCACCCGAGTTCCCCATGCGTCGACTCACGTGTTTGGCTGTCCTCTAAGGTTTTCAAGCTGAGAGAGAGTAGCACGCCCTTGTTCATCTGCATGCTCCTCGTTTGGACACGTTTGAGTTCAAAGACCTCTTCCCTGAAACTCTCCCCATCATTCCGTCCAAGGCTCTCTAGCGATGCTGTCGAAGATCTGCTCGACCCGCTCCCATCTGAGGTCATATCCGGAGCGGAACTTCCCAACGACTTGCAGTCTTCGTCCCTCACGACTTGGCAATCGCCATCACGAGTACCACGTTGCCCTTCGGTCATCGATGATTCCGATACGTTGAAGTCATCCAATAGCGTGTTTTGCAACAACTCAGCTTGTCTCGTCTGAATTGGTCAACACCATGGTCCAGCAATGGAACGTGACACTCACTGTGACTGCACCGTCACCGTTTGTTTGGCTTTCACAATCCTCCTCACACTCCTCTGGTATGCGGTCCAAGGCTATGCGTGGTGGTGGGACATAGAGCGTGACCGGGGAAAACTCGGACCAAGTCGTCTGTGGGTATTCTGCCGCCGGTGGGGAATGTTGAAGAAGACTGGGCTGTGCCTGTGAGTCCGAGCTTGGTTGACGATTGTACAGAATCCGCGACAAGCTGCGGATGGGCCAGACATTAGAGAGCTTTCGATGACGCTGTTTGGTGAGAGCGGGCGGTGGGCGGGTGAGTCCCGTCGACGTTTTCTCCACCCGCGGGAACATTTCAGGGTGTATTTTGGTACGCTGCTGTGGTGATCCGGCCACCTCCTTGGCGTGCTTGGATTTTCGACTTCCAAAGCACCCTGAGCGCGGAGAGGAAGTTCCTGCACCTCTAATCTTCATTCTCCTTCGCAGCAGTTCCCCTCCGATGATCAGGCCGATGAGTCCGCCCAAGACGAGGACGATGACAACGACCGCCGCCACGATATTTCCAGGTATATCTCCAGACTGAGTCGGCCCTTGGCGTTGGATCACCCCAGCCGGAATCGCTGATGGTTCGGGGGGGAACACGACTGGTCCGGATGGCATAGGAGTCGGGGGTGACGATGGACTTTCGAGAACGGCCGTTGGCTGTAATGTACCATTTGGATCGCGTGGCTTCAATTGTTCCTTGCGCGAAGCTGAGGATTGACCCGATGAGTGATGCGAGAAACCCAGTGCCTGACGACGGAGGTGATGAAACTGTTTGCTGGATGGGGTGCTTGAAGAACGGTGGAGGATGGGTGAAGGTGTAGGCGCCATTGTTGTCCTGTTCTAATTCGTGGGTGGTGACGATTCTGTTTGGGATGCCATATATACGCTGGCGGCTGACAGTGACGGAGTCCACCGGTCAACCAAGAGGGTCAGCATTGCGGCTGACAATGAGCCCCAGTCCACTGAGTTGGCGTAACCAATTGTGCATGCTATCGCATATAACCGCTAGAATTCGCTGGATAAGTGCCCCCTACGATTGTCGACGTTTGGGCTGGTCTGCGAAACATTACCTCCATGGGCTCAGTTGCTCCTCCCGAACGACTTTAGAATATTCACAACAAAGACGTGCAAAATATTTTCTAGGAGCGAATGAGTGTGAGGGAAGACTGAAACCGTGCCCTCTCCTTCGAGACAATGGTGAAAGGCTGATCCAATACTATGGTCGTCTTCAATATACATGAGGATACCAGCTCATCGCACCTATTTATTGGAACCGCGGGATTTTACCAGCGGGACTTAAACACGGTTCAGCAAGATCTTTAAACGAGGTTTCAACAAGATAGTAATTCCTCAATGTTAGATCAACATCCCCCTACGAGACATCAATCAGTCTTGTGATAGTGGCTGAGAGAAGAACACATACGCAATGGCAGCAGATTGGAGAGTCCTGAAAAGTGCGAATGTGAGGCAGAAACACGCTAAAAAGTGAACAGGCTTACGAAATAAATCCACAAATCAGAGCCGATCCAGCGAGGGTCGCAATGGTTCTTGCCTGGGATGGGGCGAGAGCGCTAAGCACACCAATTTGGATACCAAATGAACCCAGGTTTGCAAAACCGCACAGCGAATACGTAGCGATCGTATATGCGCGCGGAGAGAGAGGGTTAGAGCTAGCCTGGATGGCTTGAAGTTCTGGACAGACTCATCAAGGATATTACCCTCTGGATTGACCAATTACGAACCGAGATAGGCCGCAAACTCATTTTCAATCAATTTCGTGGCAAGTAGTTGAGAAACACGTAGGATCTCAGCAGACGGCACACCTGATTAAGAAGTTCATCAAAGTGTGACGAGAGACATTTCTAAACCGGTTACGAACCGAGCAAAAAAGTAACAGGGTAACCAATATACCCCAAAACAAGTTGGAGGGTAAGGTGGTGAATTCCGAACCCACGACCAGCCCATGTCAATACGCCATTGATAGTCGCGACAAGGGACAGAATGATAAGCACATTTGTCCTATATGGCACCGTATCAGGAATTGGAGTACTTTCCAAAGGAAGAAACCCTACAATATTTGCCCGGCGACACTCAGTCCGAACAAGCCACCCTTAGAGAATGCGTGAAGTGCGTTTACAGGTGCATCTTCGGATTTCTCCTCCCCACGATCGATGACGACGCGCCCGCGAGTTACAGGTTCATCAACTTCCGGAATGCGCATTTTGCTGATAGCTATGGAGGCAGGGATACTCATGACAGAAGACGTTACGAGATTTTGGGGAGGGACGCCAAGAGAAACGTAAGCACTGAGGACTGCACCGGAGATGGTCGAAAATCCTAAACAAACGTCGTCAATACTGACGTCCATCGGCGAACCTCTGACACCTACCAGATGTCATGACAAGGTGAATCTCAGACGGTGTCATGGTAGCAACATATGGCTTGACCAGACAAGCTGACTCTCCTTGGCCAACCCATGGTGAAGCAGAGGCAACGACAGCCTCGGCACCGGAGACGTTCATCAATTTGAAGAAGAACCACGCGCTTCTTTGATTGGGTGACTGGGTCTGGTGGCGCAAAAAATCGTACTCACAACCCTTTGATGATCCATTGCATCACCCCAAGCTTCAGTACACGTCAATAATTGAGGATATTGATGGGCGATGAAGAGGACACACATAATACAGCATTTGCACAGTTGCAATGAAGAATATGATGGCCGAAAGCTATGGCTAATTAGTAATGCAGCAAAGCAAACGAAGGTCATTAACGGACAGTATTGACAAAGAACCAGTTTTTGGCGATGGTTTCCGCATCAAAGAAGAATTGAGCGCCAACATAGGCCTGCGTTAGGTAATCATATGCTAGGTCCGCAATGTAACGGAACAGCGAGTAGCCAGCGCCCGACTTGAGCACAAAAAGAGCGATGGCTTGCTGAAGGAAAAGCCCGACAATGACAGTGGGCCTTGAAACCTTCAGATAATTAGACACCTGAAAATTGGAGTACGCACCAGCATACGGCGGAGCGGTTGGTGGAGGAGAGGTAAAAGCCGCACTGGAAAATGAACAAACCTAATACGGAGATTGCTCTATGGCCATAGTTATCGTCCTGCTTCAGCCGGTCAATATATGCTAAGCAAGATTCACTGGATAATCATTTCTGACCGCAGCGAGAGGGAAACCGAAAGCGGAGCCAAATACAATCCCGACGAGGCACAGCCAACCGATGGTCAATCTCATATAGCGAGGGAGACGGTACCAAGGCTCTTGAACAAAAGGGATCCATACAGCGGCCACTGGGCGTGTGACCACTGAGTTTGGGATAAACCGAAATGCGATAACGCTGACCGAAGGTGAATTTTGGTGGCTTGGAACCTGAGGTCACTTACGTTAAGAAGAACCAAGCGAAAACTGTCTGTACAAGCCTGGATGACCTCTGAGCACGCACGGAGTAAGTATCCTGGGTATGTACTTACCATCGACCACGCGTAGCCTTCAGTACCGTGGAAGAAATCCACCAAGCAAGAATCAAGACAGCTAGGCCAACGAGAGAGGCGACCCGTAGTTTCCTATCCCAGTCTGTTTTGCGGGCTGTTTTTTCTGTATCGTCCGCATTGCTGCCGCGCTCGGCGTCTGCCTTTGCGTTTTCGTTGAGACCTGATGAACTGGATGTTGATTTTTTCCTCTGAGTGGCCTGGTCGCTGTAACCTACAACTGGATGAACGTCACGGTCGGACATCGTTCTGCTCCGAGTCAGCACGAGAGAGAAGAAGACGCGGGGTAAAGCCGAGATGGAACCACATGGGGCAGCGCTACAGTAGGAATGTTTGTATCTGAGGCCCGGATGAGTCCCATCGCGGTTGCCGACTAAGTCCGTGGTGACCGCGTGGAACCACGGAAGCCACTATCACTGAACCACTCATACATAATTAGTTTCGGTATGATTATGCTAGCAATAACCCAGGATTCGGTCATTTGGGCAGTCCAAGGACTGCGTATTGATGGCATTCCACTTGTTCCCAAGCCTTATCGCGCACCTTGGTGCCACTTCTGGGAATGTCATATGCTCCGGCACGGAGGGGCCACGCACGCCACTTTTCCTATCGGATTTCTGTCGCGCGGTTGATACGATAGATGGACAGATGAAATGATCTCAGTCAAAAATAGGCAAGCACAAGAAACCTCCATCAATGTTTTTTAATTAGTTTTGTCCCATGGCGGAGTGCACTACTATGTACTCTCAATGCATCACTATCAATGATTGATATCGATGTGTTTCAATTTCAACAACGGACTGGATCGTACACGAATAGCTACGCAGTCAACGCGGATCATCTCGTCAACTTGGGATCAAACGACTCGTCACTCTACTCTCACTCTCACTCTCACACCTTTAGTGCTTTGATCGACTTGCCGCTGGCAATTGCCAACCATTCGCCGGGAGCCGTTGAGTGACCGGTATTCATCGTCATACCAGGAATCTGTGGCGACCATGCAAGGTTCGTCACTTCACCACTCGCAGAGTACGCCATGATTGGGTCTGTGACGATTCTCTTCTTCACGTCTGGCCGAGGGGAGTTCAGCCTTGAATTCGCCGTGCGAGGTGAGGTTGCTGTCTGCGTGTAGCCTGCAAGGTCCCACAATAATACCTGACAATCATCGCCTATAACATGTGTTAGTTCAATTGTTTAAACAGCTAACCGTAAGATGCATTCACTTGCAGTGGCAAGCAGGGGCCGATCTGTGGTGCTCCACCCCATCGAATTCACTTGGCTGCGGTGTCCTCTTAGCTCGATCACCGGCTGTCCAGGACTTCGCATATCCAAGATTTGCACGTCTGTCCCATCCATATGGAAGGTTGACATGTAGTTCGAGTCTGCGGGATTGAATGCGATGCGGAGCAACGGCGAGGTCGGAAGGCGGGAAGATGATGTCGGAGGGGGAGCACCCTTTGGTGTAGGTGTCTCATAAAGGATGGTCGAGTGCTCCAGACTCCGCAGATCGAAAGCGCGAAGGCTCCCATCGGCGCCAACTGAGACAAATATGTCTGTGGATCCCGGAAGCCAGGCAACATCATAGACTTCCCGGTCGTGCGCGATAAGCTGGGTGATGGCCGTTGCAGTGTCGATGTTCCAAACCGTACACGTCGTATCAATAGAAGACGTGACCACGAGGCTGGGTGCTTTTTCGTTCCAAGAGAAACTCGTCAGCGGCGCTCCCGTGTTCTGGCTTTGCACCTTTGATTGCTACAGAACGATCAGCACAGATATTGAACTTGGAAAGTGTAACCTTACCCCAGATAAGGCGGTTTTTAGAGTCAAACGATGCCCACCACCGCTAGCTTGTCTCCCTACGTATGTAGATGATGCGGGCGGTGCATCTCCAAAGTATTCCCAGACCCTTAATGCATCTCCGGTAGTGGCAAGCAGCTCGGCGGATGGCGCCTTTCCTGACCAAGGAAAACCTCCTGCGCTTGCAGGCTGCCACTGCAAGCTCGTAGCGGGGTATCCGTGATTTGCCTCGACGAGGGTTACAAAGTCAGGGTAGTCGGTATAGTCGTCTTCCACAAGAACCCGCTCATCCTGAAGCCCTACGATTGCAATCCGATTGCGATAATCCTCTGTAAAAGAGGCGATGCCAAGGCGAAACGCCGAACGGGGACGAGACTGGTGACCCGGTGCTGTGGACTTGCACCAGTCGATGGCATGGACGGGCCCTCGCTGGTGTCAGACTGTAACCAACACACGAGCGCCATAGTTGAACTTACAAGGTGCTTCGTATTGAAGCAGCGTTGTCTGGGTCATGAGGGCGCTTTGAGACGGGTACTCGTCTACACGTGGCTGTGAAATTCTACTTTCACATTTCTCACATTTCGGAGTCACTCAATAAATCAGACAGCATGGATTTGCTCAATTGCAGTGTTTTACATCGAAGCAAGTATATACAGGACAGCATTTCGAAGTCGGGAGACCGGGTCTAGCAGAGCGATAGTGAAATAAAAGAAGCATCGATGGAACTGGCGTTCGGGAGGATTAGAGGGTGCGTTGAGTCGAGAAGTGTCGTGATGCTGGAGGGAGATCGGTGTGAGGGCTGGCGGGAGAAGCCAGATAATTGCATCGACGATTGCTGTGTAATTTTTGGGGTGCAGGATGGCGGAATGTCCAAGAAAGCATGAGTTACAATCAGCAGAATAATGAAAGATAAGAAAAACGGTGGCAGAAGCCGAGCGAGTGGAGTTGCTCGCAACTTAATCCGTGTCAACCATCGAAATCGCGCCGCACTGTTCGCAGAAACTCCACATCGTTCTTGAACCGTCCGAGCCAGCAGAGCATGCGACTCGAAGCTTGGGTATTTGTGAACAATGAGAGCTGGGATAATCGAAGGTGAGAATGAAGGAGGAATGGCGCCGTCAAACCATGATAGCAAGGACATCACGTAATTTACTTACCCGTGATGCGTCAGACTACTGGCGGGCTGCAGTAAACCAACGATCTTCGGAGACTCAGAAGGATCGAGAGTGGGCTGCTGCGCGCTGTATCTGGGGTACAGAGCTGAAATCATGGCGAGGTTGATCATCAAACATGAACACAGGAAGAAATACGAACACTCACGGGAATTATAGTCGACCGCCTCACAGCCAAATAAGCTACTGGAGGTGCTGGCGGTGGATACGAGACGCGCATGGTGGTTCTCAAGGAAAAATTGCTCCGAGTCAGAAGAGGAAGAATCAGACATAGCGACGTCATAATCGGGCTCGTAGCCGGGGAATGGAACTAATTTCAGCTGTTTGGTCTGACAGATAGTGAATATGGAGGGACACTGGAAGTCTGGGAGTAAGCGAACCTGCGGAAAGTCCTCAGAAGAGTCCAAGTCAAACTTGCGTTTCAAGGCCATGGTTGAGAACAGGAGGAGGGCAAGACGGATGGAGACGCCGAGAGAAGAGTGGTAACGGTCTTGAGAAAAGGAGGTAATGCAAGTTACCGCCCTAAACTTATACAACTTCCTTGTTTGTTAGTGTTTATTATCTGCCACGGAGTTTAGAGTACGACGGAATTCGAAATTCTCTATGCCGACACACCGGCATCGCTGTGTATGGCATCTTTCTGATTTTGCCGGAATCTTCCGATTGGCTGTCTGCGCGAACGATCGCACCGCCGAGGATAGAAATTACGATAACTAGTTAGTGCCTGTGACAAAGAATCTGTATGTACCCTGTTTCTGTGACCGGGGGTAATTTGTCTGTCACGCCTTTCGGTGTCGTGGCACTCAACAGCCATGTCAGACATTCCACTCCCAGCCTTCCTGGATCCCCTTCTTAACTTCCTGGAGGAACATGTCCCGCCGGAGCTTTACTCGTTCACCACCTTATTTCTCTCACACTCACTGGCCCTCCTCACTGCATTTATATCCCTTGTCTCCTCCCTTATCGCATCCAAACCTTGGGAGTGGGACGCACAGACCATCATACCACCCATCATCAGTCTCTTGGCGGCGTATCTCGCACTCGTGAGCTTGTACAGAACAACAAGCTGGTTGTTCAGGACCTCGTTCTGGTTTATCAAATGGGGAACAATAATTGGTGTTTTAGCAGCTGGTGCAGGCTGGTATATGGGGAACCAGGATGGTGGGGGGAGAGATCTTTTGCCCGGTTTAGGTGCTGTTCTTGGTGCACTGAACGGGAACGGCGGCGGCGGCGGCGGTGCTGGTACACGACTTCCAAAAACGACGCACAGGAAACCATGGGAATCATTTGCGAATCAGTGGCAATATCGCGAAGACTCTCCAACGAACGCTCCGAATAGTGACGCCCAACGAACCATGTCTGAAATTATGGCAACGGCAAATCGTATCTTGATGGAAAGCGGGTGGTGGGACGTAGCCAAGAGTGTATTCACCCCAACTGATCCGCGGAGTAGTGAGGAGCGTCGTGCCAAGGGAAAAAGCAGCCAGTCATCACGTTAATAACCCTTAAATGTTTGGCCTAATGACTATTTGTTGGCGAAGAAAGAGTAACTAGTACAAGCGTGTACGAGTATCGAGTGTAAGTTTCAGTTTTAAGCTTTTGCTCCTTCTACAGCTTGGGGCTGCGTGTAGCGATAGCTTGGAAGTGGATGAGAGTAATTCCGCATAGCATCAAGTTGGTTTCTTACTGAGCAACACGAGCTAGCTGGCCGAGGCCCGTAGCACCCACGAAGAAATTGACCTTGAAACATGAATAATAGAAACCCGAAGAACGCCAACTGTAACTTACTGCGGCAAGGCTGTAGTTGACCGGTGTAATGACAAACGAGTACCTCACCCAGATCATTCCTGTTGCTGCCAAAGCTAGCGGGACGCAAATGAGCAGATGGCATTGAGATACAAGGCAATCATGGACACACCAATGTTTTGGGATACGCTTAACTTATCCGCGGGTCGGTTCAAGTCTTTCAGACCAGCAGCGACCAAACACCACTTCATCAACGGGCCCCAAAAGAACACGGTTTTGGGCCCTATTCACACAAGTGGGGTGCCGACGAGTCCCAAAGCTAAAAGTCAACACCGTTGCGTAGCAAGAGATGGAATACCGACCGGCTGGGTGGTTCATGAACGCGGAGAATCGAGAGGTACCCGCTGATGCTGCTGCGCCCGACATCCTGATCAGAGAGCAAAAGACGATGAACGACTTGAAACGAGCGTGAAAGCGACTTCACACAAATGTGACGTGTGACTATTGCGTGAGCCGAACCTGCGGGCAGTACATATTTCTACGGGTATACATAGTACAAGTTTGATGCAGATTACTGGCAGCGTGCAACTACTGCAAGGTATTTGGAACAGGCTTCACATGGTTCCGCCAACCCACTTTTCCACCAAACTCTCCCAGCAGCCCCCCAACTGCATGTGTCCCCCCGGACAGGTGACTAAAACGACAGCACCTCGCTCGTCAAGGGTGCGAAGGCCAATCCAATCCTCTATGTACAATGGCTGGTGCTTCATGGGCACGATAACCTTCTCTTCAGCCTGCGGTCCAAGGTGCTTCTGTTCCGGGAAGCGATCTGAAACATAACGCATATCTTCCGGCGGGGCTTCGGAACCAAACCATGCACTCTCCTTAGGGACGACAGTCTCATCTTCCGCGAAAAGGACGAGGACGAGGTGTTCCAATGACGCAAGATTTTCAGCGTAGGCTTTTTCTCTGGAAGACGGAATGAGGACCTCATTGTTGATATCAGCCAGGAAACTGCCCGATGAAATATACAACGACAATTGTGACGGATTTCTGAAGTATTGGGCCTGTCGAATTTGAGATTAGATATCACACGAGCGCTAGTTTATCCAACCTGTACTAGGTTTTCCTGGGCCCATTCGCTATATACGCCCAACTTGACGGCTCGTTGGGTCACTTGACACAGCAAGTCGAATGGTTTACACAATGGCAGGTCAGAGATGCCCATATGTTGTGATCCGAAAGTGATGAGATTGTGCGCAGGTGGGGTGTTATTCCGTTCTACATAGGCTCGCAGGAACTGGCCGCCTTGAGAGAAACCGATAGCATCAAACCCTCTGCTGAGCTCCGGAATCGAGGAAAGTTGTTGGGCGACAATGGCGAGTTGCTGATTGACGTTCCCATACTGGGGGGCCTCGTAAGAAAAATCTTGTCTATTGAATACAACACTTACGAATCCCGCACGTTGATCTGCTTTCTCGTCCTGGTCGATGTAGACAGAGTGGACGAAGATACCTGGGTGCATCCTCTTCACTTCGTTTTCAAACTGGACCATGCCTGGTGATGCGTATGTGTCACCAAGACCATGCCACACTACCAGGGGACGAACGTCGTTGATGGCAACAGCATAGATGAAGGTGGCAAGCGCCAGGCATGTGCCGATGATGGCGACCATAGTGAGGAGACACAGTTACATAAGCGAATGGATCGTCTGCTCACTACACAGTTTCTCCGCTTCAAGCCCACCCCCAACTCTTATTTTGATGGCCCTCACTGAGCGCAAAATGCGTAGGATGTGGTGCGCCTATGCAGTGATGCTCTTCTCTGAGAGTAATCGATTATTGACCACTGTGCGCCGCATCTCAAGGACCTCGTATCATGCCAGCATATCTGCGCCGAGTCAGCTCACTCTTCGGTTCTTAGAAGATGGTCCCCAAATCTGGTCCCGAAACGGGTGGTGGATTGAGAACTAACGTCACCGTGTGTTTGTTTATTGTTCTATTCCTACCAGGTTACCGTCCGCCTTCGGGAGATCCCAGTTTCAACTTTCCATGCCTCAAGACCTGCCAACGTTTCACGTAGAACATCTCTGATGCCGAGTGAAACGAGAGTCGCCTTCACATACCCTGTCTAGCTGCTGAAGCACTGCTATGTGCTGTTGACGGTGCGACCTTGTTATTGTGCAAGGTTATCTTTACTAAAGTTACTGAACAGACAGGCTTAGTTCCTGGTTGGTGTTCAAATCAACGTATAGTGACGACACATTTGACGATTCCCAGCGAGATTATTCAACCTCATCAAGTTCATGCGGCGCTGCCACTGTCCACATCTGTCTATACATCTAATCTCATGACCTAGCAATATCTCGGTTCCTAACCCTCCCCATCGTTTCATGTAGACCGATGCCCACAACTACGACTGTGATGATTCCCAGGATATATATTGGATGCTATTTTCGGAGATTGTACGACAGGTATCTACTCCCAGCAAATTTAAACCGTACGTAAGTAAAAAGTAACTTTCCAAATCCAATTTGCTGAATTTTGTCGTTTACCCACCTGCACTTTGTTTACCTACCCCACCTTGTTTCCATGCCTCCGCTCATTCGTGCACTTTCCCGACGTGATGCGGTTCTCATCCTCATTGGTGCCGTCTCGATGCATTTTTTTGCAACCATGGCACCATTAAACTCGTTGGCCATCGCCAGAAGTGTTGGGTTTGGCGACCGAACCGGCGGGGAAACTGCAGATGACGATCACCAACCACAAAACGACCAAGAAGGCGTCAGTCGAACACCCGGCCCTCTCCTACCTCACTGGAATGGCGAACCTGGGCGGCAAAGCAACACCTTCGGAACCATGGGCCTTGCAGGCCTCCCATCCTTGCCGGAAACTTCCATAGTGGAACACGTTCCTGGGTGGACAATATTTCGGGATATCTACATGGCAAATGGCACTCTTCTGATCTTAACCTCCTCACCATCTTCGTTCCCCGAGGCCAGGTACATGACCTCGACTGGTCTCATTGCAGAGAACACTCCTGAGAACATAGCGCTACGTGAGCCTACTCCACAGAATATGGATATAATCACTCCAGAGCAAGCTGTTCAACGCTGGGGTAACCATCCTTCTACTCGTAGGGTTTGGACAGTTGAGGGCAATACGGTTAGTTATAACAATAGCCGGTTCTTGTGATTTGCTTATCATCCATTCGCCAGCTTTTGTTCAATGACCCACCGCAGTGTACGTTCAAGCTTAGGTTGGATTCCGTCTGTGCTTAACATGGTCTAGTTCTAAACCACTATTATCACTTCTGCGCCGAGCTTCTATTCGGAACATGGTCATTTTGGACGGCCGCTGTGCATCCTGATCCCCCTCCCTCGATTCATCGGGCCATTTTCCCCCACTCGTCAAACGTAGGGTGGCGAGACAAACCAGGATTTAACGGCTATTTTCTGCGGGCTGCTTTCCCGTCTTTGACGGTCGAGGTCGACGTGGACTGGGAGGATCGCGTGAATGCCACGTCGGCTAGTGTCGACTCAGCTGATCATCGGGCTTGGCACTTCCCGTACCTTTTACTCACGGATAGATCGGCGGCTTTCAGAGGTGTTCTATGCGGCTTTCAGAACCAGCGCACCGCCAGTGAATCGGTCGATGCTATGGTTGCTCGTTCAAAGTTGGATAAAAATGGCTATTGGTGGAGATCGGTCAGGAACGCCGTTTGGCGTTTCGCGGGTGTGACAATCCAGGACGAGGATTCTAGCAAGCAGTACGTGCTGGATGACGAGCCACTAGCCACGGCGACGCCCAAGTTTGAAGAGACAGAGAAGATTGTGATTACCTACATTTCACGCCAACATTCGCGACGTCACTTGATTCCCAAAGACCACGAGGTTCTGGTGGAAAGTCTAGAGGACCTTGTGCGGAGGAAAAACGCAGGAATAATGGGCACCACGCAGACGGGTACCATGCCTAGCAAAGAGTGGGAACTGAATATTGTGCACGCCGAGGAATTGACAAAAGATGAACAAGTTCAATTCGCAGCGCGTACTACAGTGAGTTGGCATCTCTGGGCACCATTACGTTCCGGTTGACACGCGCGCATAGATCCTGCTTGGGGTGCACGGGAACGGGTTGTCACATCTGATCTTGATGCCACACACGAATGTGTCCGCTGTCATCGAAATGGTTTACCCAGGGGGGTTTGCTCATGATTACGAGTGGACCACGCGGGCTCTGGGGATGACTTATTTTGGTGTCTGGAACGACACGTGAGTGTTCTTTTCTGCACATCCGACGTGGCTGAGCATTTTGTCTGTCCAGCTACTTCTCAGAGGACATCCCCGAGAAACCAGCCTATCCAGAAGGATTCCATGGCACTGCAATACCCGTCTATGGCCCCACTGTTGCTCATCTGATTGAGAAGCATGTTGCAGAAAAAAATCTGTGATGACAATGCCGTGTTTTTGTATTTATTTTACCTCACTCTTGGTTCTTTGGTTCTTTGTCATTTTGGGTCACTTACAGCACTCTGTTCGGGTTTCCCCGCTATTAGCTAACGTATGCTCTATACACCGTCAACCTGTCGAGCGCCTCGAACGAAACGGCCACGTTGGCCCCTACAAAAACAACACTTCCTGGTTGTATCGTCAGAGATTTGCTGTCCTTGTCCCATCTGATGACGCCACCCCCATCAGTAACAATGATGATTGACGGCCCATTGATCGCGCTTTGCGGCTCCAAACCGCCCTGCTTTAGGTTCAGTGCAAGGACGGCGAAGTCTGGGACAGGTGGAGCGTAAGTTACGGTGGCCGAATCCAAACTCATGGATGGCTGGACCATATGATTTGACCAAGGTGCGGCCTTGTAGGTCAGACCAGCAAGGAGGTTGGGGATGTCCTTTGGTTTCGGGGTAAGACCCGCTCGGATGACGTTATCCGAGTTGGCCATGCACTCCATAATATCTGATCGTTGCGGTGAGCGCTCACACCTGCAGACATCCACAAGTTCCTACCTCCAGAAATATAGGCGTGCGGTTCTCCAGCGCCGAGAAAAATCGCTTGCCCAGTCTCCAACTTGACGTAGTTCAGTACGAAGGGGCAGAACACTCCAACGTCCCCATAGTATTGTTCGTTCAGGGTAAGGATGAGGTCCTCGACGTCGCTTCGGTCCTTCTTGGTGCTATAACGCGTGGACAGTTGCGAGAGTTGGTCCTGGACCGCTTTCGGATCAGCTTGCATGAGAGCCGAAAAGAGGTGCCGCAGCTCCTCTCGCTCCTCCGGTCCTTCGGCTGCAAGGAAGCGAACCGCAACTTGTTCGGAAACGATTGCACGAAACTCTGGCACATTCCTGAGGTGTGTCTTGATCTCTTGGATGGGCAAGAATCCGCACAAGCCTCTGAAATCCGTTAACGCGATGGCCATTTCGGGCTTGTGGTTGTCATCTTGAATTGAACGAGAACGAGTGAGATCAAGCTATCTCAAAGAGTGATCACCCTACCTGTATAAACTGTTGGCTGCGCCGTGTGCAACTGCTCCGCAGTCTTCTTGTCAGGGTGGGTTTGGATGCTCAAGGCCTTTTTGATCGAGAGAACTTTGAAAAGGAAAGGGAGGTTTCCTTTGGAGGTAAGGAACTTGTTTGAGACCTCGCTTCCGATGAGGTGTGGGTTTGCAGCCAACACCTCTGGGAGACGCGAGCTCAACCCAACCACGCCGGATGGTGATTTAACATGCGTGCCCATCCACAGCTGGTGGATGTCGTTCAGTCGTTAGCACTCAACAGTCATAGACGACTTGCCTCAGCGTAGGGAGCCGATGGGTCGAGTACGAAGCCGGGGATGTCTGTCCCTGCAGCCAGTTGGGCGACTTTGGATTGATGTCCAGTCTTTCCCCAGTCATACTTTTGCAGCGTTGGTACGAGGCGAAAGACGGCTTCGGTTGTGGTATCCATCGTGACGGTGGGATAGATGTAGTGGTGAACCGATTTTGTGCCGGCGTCTTGACTCCAGTCTTAGAACATATAATACCGTAACTGATTTTGAGTCCGTAGTATATCCACTACAGTACTGTAGTGGCCAGACTGATCGATCGGGACCCACGACCCACGGCCCGTGCGACTCCCTGCATTAGTATGCAGGTGTTTGATCCTGGACCTGGTACTCACACCCATCTCGCTCGTTAATGCGGCCATGATCCCTCTCTACTCCAAGTGACAGCGACAGTCAATCAGATAGCAAGGCCTCGTTGGATCAGATAACACATAATCTTTCCGCATCGGGTTGCCAGTGCGTCTTGGCACATCTTCCATCTTCAGACCGGAACACGCCAGTTGTTCCGGGGTAGTGACAGTAACCCTCATATGTTACAGGGCGCAATCTGGTCCTCCTATCGATGCTCGGTGGCACCATTTGGCATGGAAGCATTGCCATATAAAATCTCGCCCAGATGACCCACATCCATTCTCCGGACCACCTCTCTCTGTGCTCCACTCTCACATACAAAATCCCCCGATGGCTCCACTGTGGCAACCAGGTGTACAATACAACTATGGCGACGTCGTCGCATTCGAAGGTAGACATCCCTGCCGTCCGTCCGCCCTGTTCTGATCACCACGATCTAGGATGCGAGTATAATATCATCCAGCCCCATCGCTCCCAGGTACGCCCTCTCTCAAGTCTCGCATCTCTGTTCTTATTCCCGCAAAACAGAGCGACTGGACACCCCCGGTAACCCCCGCCCTCTGGGGACGCCTCCAGGCCTGTCAAGAGCAGTATGGAGGAGACTGCAAAGCTCCTCAAGCTGTTTATAACCAGCAGCAGCAGTTCCAGGCACCTAAAGATGATGATTCATACCAAGCTCCGCAAGAGCAGAAGCACTCTTGGGTCGAAGAGCACAAGAAGGAGCTGGAGGTGCTGCCAGGGTCTGCCTTGTTGATTGATCATCTAATCTTTGATAGATCGGCGGAGGTCTGCTCGCCGGAGCCACAGCGCTCGCCGGTGGCCTTTTTGCTTACAAACATCACCAAGAAAAAAACGAGGAAGTAGGTGTCGCGTTTAGTCAGCCCATCATTTGTTTGTCCTTGGAGGCTCATTGTTTTCTAGAAACGGGCACAAGCTTGGTCCGAGAGCAAGTGGATCTCAGAATCGCAAGCTCGTACCCAACAGTGGAGAGCAGGACAGCACAATGGACCAGTTGCCTGGGTTTGGAATGAAGGACAGCATATTCCCCGTGATGCCATCCAAGGTGGTGAAGAACGCGGCGAAGCCCTTTACATTTGCCGTGCTTACCGTGACGTTCGTACATGTAACCCTGCCGTTAACGGTGTCGCTGATATTTCTACGGTCACCAGGGTGGAATCTGTGAGTTTTATTCTGCGAATTGGGAACACTGATTGACTCGTAACACGCTTAGTTGTTGGCAAAGCCAGTAGAGTCTTCAAAAAGGGTGGTGTGATCGGCTACAAGAAAGATGAGGTCCACGTAGGTCTTCCCGGTACATTGCCCATTTATGTCTCACCAAGTCCGTGTATTGCAGGTCGACAAGTACGAGATCCTTGTCGGAAACTCTCGCGCCGTCAGGTGGATGTCCTGCTCTGGTCAGATCAATCTCGCATCCCTCGGTGCTCGGCCTGTCGAGGGCGGGAGAGAGCCGGACGGTACCCCGATCTACATTGCCCAGGCTCCTTACCACGGGGCCGTGCACCCAGGCAAAGCTTCTGAAATATACGGAGACGGATGTTTCATTCCCTATGACGACACTGAGAAGAAAGTGAAGGTAACATATCTCGACTCACCTCTACAAGGATTGTGCATCTCATCGGTATATCTTAGGAGTATGCTGTTTTGTGCTATGCGTAAGATGATTGTCTTTCAAGGTTGGCGAGTGAGAGCCTTCCTATGTCACCGGTAATGTCACTGTAACAATAATCAGACGTGAATACAATGTTAGATTGTGTGAATGCTCTGGATCGCGTTTCCGCTGTGTACCGATAGCCCGCTTCCAACTTTCAGCTGATGCAACATTCGCCCCTGGAGCAGCTTCTAAGAGGTTAAGTAACAGTATAGGTTTTCGCAGGATGCAACGGTAATAATCATCCCGTCCTGTTCTACGACGGTTTCCTAAGTGCATTGTTGTCAGGCCTAGTCAAGAATGTCGGGGGAAACGATTAATAGATCTTCGACCGGGATTCTTGCTCTCTTCTCTGATAAAGGCCGTCCAGGCTGTGAGTATACCGAGTCGTTCATATTCAAGTTCCGACTTGATGGGCGGTGACTTTGACTGATTAGTGCCGCACTGCGGCTGAGTAAGGAACGCGCGAGGCCGAAGTGAATAGACTTCGGACAGTGACTCTGAATGCACGTCTCCGACTGAAATATCCCGATCTGCATCGGTCCCCTGGCTATCGTTGCTCGCTTTCTGCCCAGTACATTCATCATTCTAGCAGCATACTGTTATGCCGGACAAGATCCTTGGAGAATCCACGTCACCAGCCTCGTCCTTGGCTGCGACTGACGCGACAAACCACATGCCGAGATTGTGCCGAGAGCTTCCCAGATCAAAACTCCGAATGTCTCTAATTTTGGAGGCGCTCCAACGTTCTGCAACGTCTTCTCCTGGTCGCAGACCGGGGCTTGCAGCGCAGGGATCCTCTGCCTCGTCAAACAGGGCCTCAAGTACCTTCCCTCCATTCGTCTGCGCCTTGTCTTGCGTGGTCCCGACCCCAATATGTTCAGCGTACAACCATCCATTGGCAAGCTGCGATCGGGACCTGTCCGAGTCCATCGCGTCCCAAGTCAGTACCAGTTCCTAAACCAAAGCACGCACCACCACAGGTGTTAACAGGCTCAACTCGTGTGGCTACGTACGTTGCCCCAAGCTTGATGGATGTGCGCAAATGTTCTCTTGCATGGATCCGAAACACGTCGAGGGTTCCGGGGGAACGTGCGAGACTACGGTGCTTGATCCGCACACCGTCATGTATGCGCCATGAAGATAATGATCACCTAGCAAAGTTTGGGCGAACAACATGCTGGTCGCCTATATTGTGAGGGATTCGGCGATGTCCCCCTACTATACTGCGTGAGTATCAATATCTTGAACGAGTCACTGGGATACATGGACCTGATCATATTACTTACTCTGCGAGGACTTGGCCCACAGAAGCATCACGCGGAGAAGGGGTAAATATAACGGGACAATGGAATGAATCGTACGCATGTTACCCATCCGAGTCGCCGCTTATCCGTATCCTCCTACCGTGAGTCGACAGCGCTCCGTTCCTTCGCCAATATCATGATGTGGTACTAAGCAATGATCGATCGATCAAACCCCTGTCTGTGCTGATGATCATGCTGATGATCGCCCCGGCCTCAGTGACTTTATTCCGGCTGAGGTGGTCCTAATCATTGTATTGACCATTGACTGGCCTTAACAAATCGCTGCTGAGGCTAGTGAACTGACAATGATGGTGCCACAGACTTGTCAAAAAATTTCAAGCAATACAACGCAAGTTGTTTACACCCTTACCTGCTCGATCGATCGGTAAAGTTAGCGACGCCATGTCACCTGAGAAATGTGGGTCCTTCATAAGGACCACTCCATAATGCATGATGGCAATGTGCTTTGTAGATACATATATGCTATAATACTCCTACATACGGTTTTCTGGTTTCTGAAAGTCAGATTAAGTAGGTGGATAAGGTGCATGATCAAGTCCAAGAATCGTTATTACAGATACTATATTGCGCACGGATCGAGTCGTCTGTCCATGGGATCGATTGCGTTTCCCCAGCTCCAACCTGTCGATCTACGACAAATGAAGGTTAGGCGGCCACGTCCGCGGGCTTTTGGGTCCGTCGCAAGACAAGTTCCGTCGCAACAAACATGAAAGTGCTTGCGATACAAAGAACCTGCGATATGGAGATGCAAGAAGTCACGTGCGAAACAATGTAGGTATTCTTGACAAACTCACCCCACAAAAAACCGCGGGTCTCCACCAAGTATAGTCTGCTCCCAGAAGTGCGCCAGCGAGAGGTGTCCCTGTGCGCACGCATGAGATATCATGCGATATCGGATCTCGGAGAATTTACCTATCAAGCTTCCGAGACCTATGACCTATTGAGCGAGAATAGAGAATGATATGATTCATGACACACCTGCCAAAAAGAGTCCTATACCCATACGTGCCCTTGGGTGAAGATAAAAATAAGAGACCATTAGCCTGAGTGGAATAGTACGGTTTCTTACCCAAGCTCGGATAAGTTGTGGGTCAAGTATTCCACAAGGGGAGCGGAAAGGGCCACATCTGAGAATGCCCTTGGTTCTCAACGCGATCAAGGGAAATAGATGAACACCGTGACTAACAAACTCCCGCGAAATATCCGATGAGGAACCCAATACTCGTAGCAGCAGCGCGATTGGAGAAGGATGTCATTGCGATGGTGAAGGCGCCGGCACTCAATGTTGATCCAATGACCGCATTAGAGATGCCGAAGCAGCCAGAAACGAAACCACCGGTGACACGACCGATAAAATTGCCTCCATTGAGAATGACAATCTGAAAAAGACATTCAACATATAGTTACAGGGGGAGAATCTAGTCGGACCGTATAGAAAGAGAACTCTTTACCAAGGCCATGCATGGCCGAGTCGAGTTGAATATAGAAGAATGGAAAAAATGCTCCAGCACCAAAGAGGAACAAGCTAAAAGGGAAATGAGTATCGTCACCGATGAGATGGCGGTGCTCGTTGCCTACCCGGTGCAAGCAAATAAGTACGGGTAGTCACCGGAAGATGTCTTCAGTAATTGAAAGTAGCGGGTTTGTATTTTTGGCCTCGAATAAGGTGGCGTAGTTCGCATGAGGGCACAACCAATCACCAATAAAGCGGTGTTTGCTGCTGCAGTTATGCGGATGCTGGTTGCGAAGCCGAATTTATTATTCAGAAGGTTGTTCAAAAGAATGGTGTATAGTGCGGCACCCAATGGGGTCCCGGCAGCCACAATGCACATGGCAATTGCGGCCTTTTTCTTGAAATGCAGGGACAGAACTGCAAGGGAAGGAACATAACCCATGCTTGTAGCCAAACCGAAGCCTAAGCCATGGCATAGAAAGACCTGACAGTATGAGTTGCAATGGAAGTTTAGCAGCGATGAATACGCACTTGATAAAATTGGTTCCGTTGCGTCAAAGAGAGCATAAAAAGACATAATGTTTGTAGGAAAGAGCCGATGATTACCAGCCAGTGGCTATAGACATGGTGAAAGTGGATATGGGAACCAGGGGCAGAAGGAGCTTACAAGTAACCGTTGTCATAAAGTCGGCCAAAGAAGAGACCCCCGGACAAGATCAAGAATGAATTCGTACTTCCTATCCAACTAGAACACAGCTTGGTGAGTTTTTTTTGTTACGAAATAACAAGCGTACGAAATTGTAGAGGACGAGAAGTTGGACAAGTAATACTGGGAGTAATAGTCTAGAAAGGGATGAGTGGTTGTTGGTACCGGAGAGGTACGAAACTGCCTTGGAAGACGCCAAACGCGTTTACGAAACTGCAGGGATCTAGGTGAGGACGGGTGTAGGCATAGACTTGACCCTCTTACCCAAAGCCACCGATTTGGATGAGAAAACTTGAAAGAACGCGTCAGTTTGCACGAGCTGTGGTGGTAAGAGCGGACACTTGCGCGCCAACCACGGTTAGCCACGCGGCCAAGCCACCATCTAGTACGTCTGAGTCATTGTCATGCGGATCAGACGGGCTGTTCTGCTGGGGCAAATTTGAAGCACTCATGTAGTGGTGACTGAGAAATGGGGAAAGGAAAGCGGGAACGAGAAACAAGTCGTGGCTAGATTTTTAAAGCAGGCCCGCGCCGCAGGCCGCAAGAGGTCTAGCCGGCCATGTTGTACAGCGCCGTGAACGGGTATTAAAAACCCTTGGCTATGATGTACTAGTGCAAGTAGGCTGTTCCCGATTAGGCAAGTTGCATTGTTGATGCCGCGCCTCGAGTAACGGATCGACCGCGAGGTTCGGACTTGAACGTGGTTCATATGCCAGCGGACGTCGACCAGCCCCCTCACCCGCCGGCTGTACTCCTCACTGGCAGACCACGGCTAAGAGTACTCAGGCGCAGTCCCAGCCCAAGCTTACGCATGTCAGACAACAGCTCTGAGGCAACGCCACAGGCTGGTCCTGCATCGGCACGTTTTTCCTTTGCAGCCATACGTGACGATCATGAAGAAGACGAGTTGCCCACTCCCCGCATGCAACCAAGGCCAATCAATTCAGACCACACGGTAGTCCCTGCAGAGACACCGGCTGCCCGTTTACGCGCGCTTCTCGCTCGCGAGCCACGGTCCTCGAGGGACACCACCCCATCCCACCCTCCAGCACCGCCATCCGAGGCAGACTCGCTCGCTGGACCTCCGCGCTTGGGTTCCAGTAGTTCCAGTGTAGCCCGTGAGAGCTTGAGGAACATATTCTCCCGTGCCCTCAGGGAGCCTGGCGACACTCCCGAAAAGAACCGTCAGCGTAGAAACAGCTTCGATGGCAGTTCGATGGAAATCACCCCCGTCGTCGACAGGGACAGAGGTCAACGCAGAGCGGCTAGACGAAGCTTGAGTGACGAGGAAGCCGGCAAACCAAGTATGTTCCCATCTTATACACTTCCAGTCATGTCCCGACCTTGTATTCCAGAATCCAGTAGACAGTCCGATCGTTCATTTCGGTTCTCTACCGCGGCCTCTTTTGACGCCCTGCGCGCCCGTCTCATGGCTTCTCAATCACAACTTATGGATCAAAACTTTTCCCAGGCGCTCGACGTTCGTACGTCGTCACACTGTCCTCTCCTCAGCGGGATTCAGCACTGATCCAATCGGACTCATCTCTAGCGTCTGACAACGCCTCCGACTCCCGACATCGTCCCCAAGCATCTACCTCATCCCAGTTGAATCCTACCCGTGTGACTCCATCGGTCACCTCAAATACTCACCCATCCTTCCAAATGTCATCCCAGCTTGCATTTCATCCCAGTACGTCTTAGGTCAGAATGTACGTCTTCGTTTGTTTGACCCTTGGTCAGATCTCCTTGAACAAGATTCCGAAATGCAACGAGCTATGGGTGACGTTCTCAACTCCGAGACCGAAGGTAGGCTACTTTGCTCTCAATGTCACCAGACCTCTCAGGTCTCTATGTGATATAGCCTCCACATCGCCACCGAATATTGCACAACCCACCGCACTACCGTCTGATTCTCGTCCATCCGGAAGCAGGAGTAATTCGAAACTGGAACACAGACGCACGAGCCTTGATTGTAAGTCAGTCCCTGGCAGATCGAACATACCTTATCACTCATTGATTGACAGCTTCAACCTCTTCACTGGACAGCAAGACCGGTAAGCAATTGGCTCATATATGTGGCACAATACACTTAGGTCATTAATCATAGATAAAAAGCATCCATCCCAGGAAGAGGAGCGTAACCATCGGCGCGAACGAGTGTGGAACCGCCCGAGAGTCTCGTCAAGGTCCAATACTCCGGAGTTGAACCACAGACATTCACATGAATTCCACCGTCGCCTTTCTCAAGAAATTCACTCACCTTCTCGTACAAAATCGTCATCTCACGATTCACCTATGGCACAGAGCGGTGTCTCCAGGCCTGGACACAGACACCTGGAAAGGCGAAGTAGTATCGTATCTTTGCGCAGTTTCGATGACGATCACAGCTCCAGACCCAGCTCGATTGGCTCTCAGGCAGACTGTCAGTGTTTTCCTCAGTCTATACTCTCCACACCTCATTTTTTTTGACAGATCGAGAACGAATTTCGGAGCTTGAACGAGAAAGGAACCATGAACGAGAGCGAGAGTGGAATAAGCGACATCCATCGTCCCGACCATCCTCGAGTTTGAGCACAAGCTCGAATCACTCGTTTTCGCACTCGCACTCTCATCCACCACGATCACCATCAACGACACCTTATTCTGCACCTACTCACGCTTCTCTCCAGCGAAAGTCTTCCCGTTCGTCTCTCCGTTCGGACTCGCCTGCCTCTTTAGCTAGCAGCTGCGATTCATTGAAGGAGCATGAGCAAGAAGAAGCAAATGAAGTTATTCATGAGCGAGAGCGCAACTGGAATTCTCCCCGTCCCCAATGGTCGAGTCCACCAGCTTCTAGCACTAGACCTCGAAACAATTCTCTTCGTGCTACTCCAAGTCTATCTCGTCTGGGGGACTCTGGGGGACACCAAGGCGTGTCACCAAAAGCAGGCTCTTCTGCTATCTCAACCACTCCGTTACACAAGTCGCGCGACCTCACAGATTCAGGTTTAAATAAGAATGCTACTCGCTCCACGCCATTGAATGGTCTCAGTCCCAGCAAATCGCCAGGCGCTGCTTCCAAGTTTGGTTGGAACTTCGCTCGCAGTCCTCTCCCTCCGCTTGAACTCGATAATCGGCGCCGAAGCGCCCCCTCCCCCACCCCTGGTTCTCAACCATCGAGCAGGACATCGGAAGCTGTCATATCCAGCCATATACCTGTACGTTCTAGGATGAAAAGCTTCACAGCTGTTGGCCACGCGACCAGTGATATGAGCCTCACAAATGTCGTGGGTGATGAATCTTCCTACCAGAATGAGCTTGTCAAACCACCAAGTCAAGGAGGGCCTGTGGTGGGTGGAAATTCGTGGAGCCAGGAGGATATGGTATTGGGTGCGTCGTTATTCGCGTCTATGTGCCCGATTCGTTGTAACACCAGCTTAGCAAGCGATGAAGAGTCCGTCGATGATCTTCCTACCCAGTCCACTACACCGAGGAGTAATCCCCCGAAGCCCCTTCCAGAAGAGATTGAAACGGACACTGATACTGAAGTCTTGTCATCTCCCTCCCCACAGGGTTCCCCTCGATTTGGTGCATCAGCCTCTATCCCCGACGAAGTGACTCTTCAGAAAGCAGACGATCCACCTCGTGCCCAAGTTCCAACTCAGTCTCCTGAAGAACCATCTATCAGTGCGACACCTCCCGGTACACCTCCACCCAGTACCGGCTCACAGCCTACTTCCGAAATGTCCCTCTCGTTCGCCCTTCTCACTCCTCCACGCCAGACGTCATTCGGTGGTTCCATCCTGGACTTTCGAACACCTTCACCCCCACACGACCTTCCGGATCTTCCTGGTCCACCGTCTTCGTCAGATGATGATGCACTGGGGAGTCCTATAAAGGACCGACGTCTTGATGCCAACTCAAACATGACATTGACCAAGACACCGAAACCCCCCGGTGCTTGGGCTGCAACTCCAGTAGCTCCCAAGTCCGGACATCGACCGCCTTCCTCTGTGCCATTTTTCTCATTGGAGTCGACTCCCCCTGCATTCACCTCCACCCCGTTGCCCCGCACTGGTTCCCTACCCCCCGCACACATCAACACTGAGACCGACCATCCAGCTGAGGATGGGCTTCTTACTCCAGTAGGCTCATGGTCACGAGCCAAGACTCTCCCCTTGCGCACCCCTGCGCCCCCAGGCGCATGGTTAGCGACTCCGGGTCAATCTGCGCTCCTAAACAATGGCATAGATCAATCCCAATATGGGTCGCTTGCTAGGAGGAAGGGGCTGCTAAAAGTTCGTTTTGATGTGACCGAATCAGAGGCTTCTACAACTGAAGAACCAAATCCCCCTTTGACCGCCATACGATTGACAAATCCTGAGTTACCATTGCCCAGGCTGAATATCAATATCAACCACGGGGCAGACGACACAGATGCGGGTGAGAACGAAGCCCCCCAGGCGACGTCAACGCCTGCTTTACTACGTAGACCTGCTACCCCAGAGCGGCCCACAACGCCGATGGCTCGAGAAAATCCATCACCACGGTCGCTTCGGAGATCCCCGGCTGTACGAGTGGTGGATGCTTTTGGGCGAGAGAGGGTTGACGAAGCAGAAATTGCAGCGCCAGATCTCCCGAATGGTCATGCGGATGTGGAGAAGACCTCAACGCCATCAACTCCACGCCGTAGTTTGGTGCGGATTGTTGACGCCATGGGGAGGGAAGTTGATGATGTGAAGGAGATCCCTAATGCACCGGAAGATAGAGAAAATAGGTCGTTTGAAGCAGATGTTTCCGTTGTTTCGGATGACAGCCCGGATGGACGTGCTGACGCGGTGTCCCGTCTGAAGACGACACTCAGGGTCCTGACTGAAAGCGAAGCTGACAGGTTGGTTACTTTTTTGCGACTGCCGAGAAACTGTGGATGAACCTTTGTCGATCGACAGGTCGAGAGATCTAAACCCGAGTCATCTAGAGCAAGAAGCGCGTGACAACAAAATCTTCGCTGGGACTCGGGGGCTTTCGGTATTCACATTTTGATCTGCGTTCCTATGTGATATTCACACATTTGCACAGCCGGTTACCACCAAGAGATCCTGGAATGCCCTCGTTTACTGTGGCGTCATCGTGCAGCTCTTACTGATTTTGGCAATGTGGAGGTACTCTAATTATTCGCATACACCTCTTGACCTACTGATCCGTTTCTTTAGATACGCTAACGTGGAGGCCCGTCGCCTCTTTTATACGACTTATTATGATCCTCTATACCCCGAGCTAACACCGATTCAAGGGAGTTCGTGTTTCAGCGGCACGCTCTCTACTTCACGATCATGGACGTTGACCGATTCGTACGAGACCATCAGACGAGAAGGGTGGTGGCCCATTGGACAGGAGATGCTCCGCGTGATGAGACACGTCGGAGAACAGGCCTGGGAGCGATGGGGGGAGCATGCACATTTCGAGAAGCCGACGTGACTGCTGCTGCTGGATTACTTATTGATTATATTTCTCGTAGTACATTGCTTACATCTAGCGTGGAGATACTGTTTGGGTACATAACATTGGGTAGGATTGTCGAGGTTGACCTGCGTCGTTTAGACGACCAGGTATAACAGCCCCTGAAGCTCGCTTGAGGTCGGAGTTTTGGTGAACGAGGACGCGCTCATGCCACCACCCATGTGAGCAAACACAGTTCAAAGTTGGCTTCTGTCGCTCGACTGACCTTGGTCATTTCAGACGCGACAAGTTTACGATCCACTCGAAGGCGGTCGTCTGCCAAGACGTCGATCTCAAGGGCGACATCACCATCGGACCAGGCTCGGTCATCCATCCCAAGGCGACCATCTTTGCTCTTGGAGGCCCCATCGTCATCGGCTCCAACTGTATCATCGAAGAGGGTGCCATCATCGTCAACCGACGCAAGGAGGTCATGCGTATCGGAGACGACAACTTGTTTGAAATCGGCTGTCGTACGTCTCGCCTTGTCTTCGCGTTCGCGCGTGTTTGGCTCTCGACGTGAATCGCTCTTTTTCTTTTTCTTTTTCGTTACAGGCGTCGAGTCACCTTCGATAGGAAATAACAATACTGTGTCTACGCGCGCACGCGTGCATCACACGGTGCGCATCTCCAACTATTGCGTCGTCGGCGCGTGTTGTCTGGTGGTGCCAACCGGGGACGAGACGCTGGAGGACTACACCTGTGTGTATGGTCCCGCGGCGGAGAGGCGCGTCTGGAGTGGCAGGGGCAAGGTGCAGGAGGCCGACTTGCGAATCAAACATGCGGAATACCTCCGAGAGATGCTGCCCAAGTTCAATCGGTTGCGCCGAGGGGACGGGGCATGATAACAATGATAGCACTTTACAATGCATTGATGCACACGAAATCTCAACCTAATGTATAATACATAATAACGCATAGCGTAGGTCACGAGAACCACCCCGCTGTTGGGTTGGGTACTGGATCGGGAATAAAATGGTTGATACTAGGTGGCGAGGCGGTGGCGGTGGGTGCCAGTGACCGTACTGGCTCCATGGCCGCAAACCTATCATAGAAGGCTTCGAGCACAGGCTCAGCATGAGGCATGACACCAAACTTTGAAATCTTCACAAGGAAAGCTTTTTTGACCTCTGGTGAGGCACGGTGCTCTATGAGGACATCAAACTGGGCTTCTAGAACATCGGAGTATCTGTTCACACTCAAGTGTCAACGATCGTCCGCACGTTACGAAGCGGCGCTCACTTCGATGTGAAGACGGAGAACGTTTCCTCCAGGACATTCGTTTTTGTCACGCTTGCTTTGATAGCCTTCAGGGCCAAGGCCTTGAGATCCTTGTCGCCGACCTTGGAATACATTAGTAGACAAGTCTCGCCTAATTCAGTCTTCCAAGGATACTGACGAGATCTGCGAGTCGGTACATCGACTTGGGTGAACAAGAGGGTGGGCCGTCTCCAACGACACGAAGGCGCCGAACACCATGTTCAACTTGCGATTTCAATTCGCAGAATTCGATGTGACCGGTGTAACAATACCACAAGAAAGCATGCCATCTGCATTCTCGTTCAAGTACGATTCCACGCATGATGTCGTGGATAACTCACGTCCTGTGGGCTGTGAACTTTATCACGACCGTTCGCTCGCAGTTTGTTATAGTCTTTGAAGACGAATTATCGGGAGGCACCTCCTGATCTTTGATGATTTCCTCGGGGAGAGAATCAAACGAGGTGACGTCACTGACTGGACCTAATTGGGGATCCAGCTACAAAACAACAGCAATGTATCACTGACCTCCATCCCGCTCAAAGGAAGAAAAAGGGCTGCCGAGCCCTTCGGTCTTGCTGTCTGATTCTTCACCTGGCCGTGTTCTCGGAGTAAGAGCATGCAGACGAGATGGGCGGACGGACAATCTACCTTGCAGGGTGGCTGAATGATCATGTTCAACGGGTTCAACAGCCTCATCTTCGTCATAATCGCTATCAAGCTCATATTCATAACCATCTGGGCAAGGAATCTCCTCAACAGGTTTCGCATTGTGATCCTCATGGGCTGCTAGTGCGGTTGTCCACACCTCACTGAGTCGAGCTACAGGATTTTCAGTTGCACTGTTGCAAACTAATACTTCAAAATTGTAAGTTTACCGAGTGAAGGGTTGATGTGCCCCTCCAAAACAGAGAGCCAGGCGTGGGTCTCGAGCAGCGATTCGCCCTTGTTTCCAGAGGTAGAAAAGGCCAAGAATCTCACGTCGCAGACTCTTCCGGTGATGAGTGATCGACTTAGTAGATGATCACCGCTCCGCTTGGCTAACCACTTCTGGGCATCCGCTTCATCAGCACCGCCGCTAGACGTAACGTGAAAGAGTCCGGTGGAGAATGGACACTCCGAGATCGTCAGGGTGAGTGAGATCTTGGAAGGCGAGAGCAATGAGAGGACGCGAGGTGCAAGTTTGAGTTCTAGCGAATGAGAATGCGCCAATACGATCTTCTCCATTGTAACAAGCAATGTCGAGTTATTGCTTAGACAAGGTGGGGTGCCACTAGTACAAGGAGGGGCATCATTGACAAGAGAAAGGCCGTCGCTATTGACGTCAAGAGGAGGGCTGTCGCTGGCAATAGGCGGGTCCGCAGTAAGCATCAGCTCAGTGTGTATATATGCATTTTCCCATGGAATAACCCTGCCGCGTTGATGGGAAGCAAGTGCAATGGGATTCCACTCTGTTACGATTAATGAAGATTTGCTGGATTGGGGGAGGCTCTTCTTCCGAGTCACAGGCTTTAAGGACAAGGCGAAGGTCCACCTAGAATTCACTAGTGGGAGGTCGACAGAGATAGCACCGTATTTCGGCTTCCGGGAAAGTGGGGGCAGTGCAAATACTGCGTGGACTGTTGTGGGTGTCCATCTCTCCTCAACTTTTCTGGCCGTCACCGTCTTACTAGACCCGGAGGCTGAGTACATGAGGCTGCGATGTGGGGGAAGCTGGGACAGGTCTAGGGAGGCTTGGGGCTATTTGTACGCCGCTGAAAGAGGAGAGAACCATCGCCTCATGGCCCTTATCAACGACACGTTGAATCAGAGTTGGATAGAAAAGGAAGCCCACACTAGTGTGGTTGCCTCTTGACTGTCATGCTTGCCGCGTCCGCATTGAGAATAACCCTGTTGAAGAAGCGAATCTGCTCCAAAATTGCTTCTGATGGAATAGCTGTTGACCAGACGATAATCAGTAATTCATCCCAATAAGGAGACAGTGTCTGATCTTCGTTGACGGTACGTACTCCATTGATGTAACCGTCGCCCCAATGATTATATCAGAAGATGTGCTTCGTGAAATTCCAGTAGTGCTTCGTGTCTAGGTCATTGCAACAATCCCTCGACGTCTTTTCATCTCCACCATGACGTCTTCTGCTTACCCGTATTGGCTACAACATGACGTATCAGTACAATCATGCGCGGCAAATATGGAGACTCGCCTATCATGAGTCCAGGTGACACAAAGGCGGTGCTCAGGAATTTATCTGTGCGGAGATGGGTCTGCAGTGCAATCAATAGGATGGTTCCTGACAGAATTTCGTAAGCCCTACCTCCCGTGCGTCACAGGTGCTAGTAGCCTTGATGGAGCTATTAGACGCATCTCGAAGGGAAGCACCCCACGATGGACCAACGGAGCCCACCGTCTCTCCAAAGGCCTCAAGGGTCATTTCTCTGCGACAGGGAAAGTGATAGCAATGAAACGACTCGTCAGTTCAGAGATCGAACTGTGTTCGACAACGCGATGACTTGCAATGGCCCAAACGGCCTCGAGAAGTGCATTTACTTTGAACCTCCACCGACCAGGTCTATCGCAAGAAATCAGAGCAGTGGGAAAACACGTCAATCAGAGCGCACCGGCTGCCTGGGTTGTTCCCGACAGGCGTAGAACATGCCGGTGGGATCAAAGTCAACGAGACGATCTTCAAGTTCTTGCAGCTTCTCATCGCTGGTCTGGGACTGCAGCACAAACTGCTTTAACGATTCCGGAAAGCCTGTGTCGTATCTCGCACGGCATTCCAAACCTTGGTGGTATACAGTTCCCCGAACCAATTCTGGTTCGTGTGGGTGAGTCTCTTGCTCGGTGATCACATTGGCCAATGCACCGATCCCCTCTTGTTTTGCATGTGAATGCAACGCAGATACGAACAGTTTTTTGGTTACAGTATGCTTCGGCGGCACGTTCGAGTGCCCACAAGGTCCATGCATATATCCATGTATCCTTTTTTTTTTTTGGAAATTGCCGGGGCAGCGCAGGTTAATCCGCCTCTTGTCCACTGCGCGTAAGTACATGATCGTGGTCTTGTCAAAAACATTGATAAACGTACCCCCAAGTTCATCAATGATCATCGCCAACGAATCGGGACCGTAGTTCTCGAGCAGGTACTTTCCGATCTCGCGCGCACCCCAAGGCTGTCATCTTGAATTCGTTGAGAGTAACTCTGTGAAGTGAGAACCGACGCCTTACAATCAAGCTCCTCATTGATACATAAGGCCAAGAGGACTCTGCGAGAAGGTATGAATCCAAGTGTCTCCACCGCGGTCCTTGATATTCACAATAAGATCTGCACAACACGAGTGCGGATCCCAAACTCACAAGGTTCCGATCAAACCTGACTTGTCATCACAGCTTCCTCTGCCCAGATCCATTCGCCGCCATAATGACTGGGATGTGGGGGTTGACCCAATCATCATAGGTGTCCGGATTGACCGGGACGACATCCATATGAGCGGCAAGTAGCAGAGGCTTCAGGCCCTCGGTTCCCTTCCATTCATACACCAAGGCGTAGGTGCCAGTGTCTACTTTGGTGCGTTTGACATTCGCATGACTAAAAAACGAACGATCAATGCCACCAGGTGGTGTGGCGCGCTAAATTGATCCCATGATATACTCACAACTTTGGGAAACGTGACTCGGACTGGAGATATTCGTGGAGATTTTCCACCGGGGGTTCGGACGGAGGACTGAGGTCATCGTAACTTTCCATTCTAGTACAATGATAGTTAGCAACGCGTAAAGATGATACGATTGTAGACGAAAACGCGGAATACGGACGGCGCCTCCTAGCGATTCGTATGCCTTTAAAAATTCGCTGGAACAAAACTCTTCGCGGTCGAGGCTATTCAACAAAGCTCCCTGTCCAGGAAAAGCGAGTGCCTCGATTTGAGAAGAGTATCGACACCGCCGAGCTTATCAAATTTCCGAGCCGCGAAGTTGACCAAAAAATACAGATGATCATCGGAACCGCTGTACTAGGAGGGCCAGGTTGAAGAGACCTGTAGCAAGTCCTTGTCGACTTGGAAACACCCGGTGCAGAGTACCTCCGAGTCGTTCGCAATCAACCTTGTCTGTCGTATTGATAGTGAGGTAGCACTGGCATGCAAATCGAACGTAGTCATAGCTTACTAATGTACAACAGAACTGACTTTGAACCGCACTACGACCTTTCGAATCCAACACGTCGTCGTCGTCTCGTGGCCAAGGCTCGTCTAAGCAGCCAGTTTACGGAACAAAGCACAGAGCTGCCTATCGGAAGAACGCATCTTGAAAGTGACAGAGGTGAAAACTGAAGAAATCTTCTCCAAGCCGAAATGCATGGCTCAGATCAGCTCAGATTTGTTGAGAAAATATGGAGAAACAAAGGTTTGTAATCTGTGAGCAGGCTGCAGCGCGGCTATCATTTGTCTATCGACAGCCGTTCGCCTCACAGCTTCGTATATAGATAGTCTGATCACCAGCCTAGGCTGATACGTGGCGAGGTGGTGGTGGATGACCGTACTGGTTCCACGGCCGCAAGCCTATCATAGAAGGCTTCCAGCGCAGGCTTCGCATGAGGCATGACACTAGACTCGAAAATCTTCCCAAGGAGCGCTCTTTTGACCTCTGAGGAGGCACGGTGCTTTATGAGGACGTCAAGCTGGGCTTTTCGAACATCGGGATATCTGTTCACGCTCAGTGTCAGCGATTGTACCCACGATACGAAGCAGCGCTCACTTGGATGTGAAGACAGAGAACGTTTCCTCCAGGACATTTGTGTTTGTCATTTTTGCCCCGATAGCCTTCAGGGCCAAGGCCTTGAGATCCTTGTCGCCGACCTTGCGATGCATTGATAGTTAAGTCTTGCCTGAGCTAGTCTTGCAAGGATACTTACGAGATCTGCAAGTCGGTACATAGACTTGGGTGAACAAGAGGGTGGGCCGTCTCCAATGACACGAACGCGCCGAACACCATGTTCAATTTGCGATTGCAATTCGCAGAATTCGATATCACCAGTGTAGCAATACCACAAGAAAGCATACCATCTGCATTCTCGTCAAGTACGATTCCACGCACACTTTTGGGGATAACTCACGTCCTGTGGGCTGCGAACTTTATCACAACCGTTCGTTCGAAGTCGGTTGTAGTCTTTGAAGACGAATCGGGAGGCCCCTCATGATCTTTGATGAATTCCTCAAGAGGAGAATCAAATGAGGTCACGTCACTGACTGGTCTAATTTAGGGGCAAAACGACAACAACAATGTATTACTTACCTCCATCCTGCTCAAGGGAGGAAAAAGGGCTACCGAGCCCTTCGGTCTTGGTGTCTGGTTCTTTACCTGGCCGTTGTCTCGGAGTAAGCGCATGCACGCCAGACGTGCGAACGGACAATGGTAGCTGGATCATGCTCACCGGATGAAAGTGATGCAACTGGCTCAACAACCTCTTCTTCGTCAAAATCACTATCAAGCTCATACTCATGACCGTCCGGGCAAGGGATCTCCACAACAGGTTTTGCATCGTGATTCTCATGGCAACTGAGTGTTGCTAGCGCGGTTGTCCACACGTTACTGAGTGGAGCTACAAAATGTTCAATTGCAGGTTACTTCGGAATCACAAGTTTACCAACCACATGAAGAGTTAATGTGCCCCTCCAAGACAGAAACCCAGGCGTAAGTCTCAAGCAGCGACTCGCCGTTTCTTCCATAGGTAGTACGGGCAGAAGAGGCCAAGAATCTCACGTCATGGACTGTTCCATTGGTGAATGACCGACTTAGGAGACGTTCACCGCACTGCTTGGCTAACCACTTCTGGGCGTCCGCTTCGTCAACATTGCCAGACATAACGTGGAATAGGCCTGTGGAGAACGGACACTCTGAGATTGTCAGCGTGAGCGAGACCTTGGAAGGTGAGAGCAACGAGAGGGTGCAAGGTGCGACTTTGATTTCCAGCGAATGCGAATGCGCCAGTACAATTTTCTCCATTGTGACAAGTAATGTCGAGTTGTTGCTCGGACAAGGAGGGGTGTCACTACAAAGAGGGGCATCATTGGCAGGAGGGATGTTGCTGGTAGTAGGTGGGTCGGCAGTAATCGACAGCTCAGCGTGCATGGATGTATTTCCCCATGGAATTACCCCACCGCGTCGACTCGGATGGAATGCAAGTGCAACGGGGTTCCATTCGTGTTTTTCGTTTGATGCCAATTTCCTCCAGTCTTTTCTGTGAGGTTTTGGGGACAACGATAAGGCAAAGGACCCAAGATTCTGTAGTGGGAGGTCGACAGAGATAGCACCATATCTCGGCTTGCGGGCAAGCAGTGGGGGCAGTGCGAACACTGCGTGGACTGTCGTGGGTGTCCATTGCTCCTCGACTTTCTGAGCCGTCACCGTGTTAGACTCGGGGTCCATGAAGCTGCGATGTGGAGGAACTTGCTGGAGCGGGTGCAAGGATGCTTGGAGGGTATCTATCGCGATATTTCGGTCCCCTATGTATGGTCTATGACGCACAAGTGCTGTCTCCTAACGCTGCTAAAAGGGGGACAGACAAAAAAGGAAGTGCAATATTGTAGACCCGCAACCTTGTCACGTCTCAATGCCACCCTGAGTCAACCATGCACTCGCCCAGCTAGCTGCCATGCCATCATCAGATCAAACCTCCAAGCTTCAAGTTGTTTTACTTATGAATCAGCACGCGGCAATAGTATCTGCATCCATCGCATTGTCCCGCGCAGCTGCTACCACTCTGTCGGCTTGTCGTCCTTCCTGATACTGCCCCACTTCACCCACCAAGCTCGAGGAATTGGGCCGTTCCGTGGGCATGGTCCGGAGGCGTTCAAATAGACAGTTTTGGAACGGCGTCCGCGACGACCATAATGATGGCGGGTAAAGTGCTAGTCCTTGACGTCAACATCGACAGCAGAGTGGTCGTCAGGACGCTCTTTGCTGTTAGTCACCACTGTAATGCTAATGGACCACCGGCAGCCCCAGATTCGGATGCCTTTCTCGCTAGAGAGATGAGTCCATGCAGCAAATCGCGCATCGATCGACGCCGCACACGATACGCAAGCAGAGGACCCAGCGGTCGAGACCGCTCTTCTCGTCGTGCAGGACCATCTACGCTACCTCATGATGCTTTATTTGTTAACGGTTGTCTAGGGCGTCAAGGCCAAGTGGACTCTGCGAGAAGGTATGAATCCAAGTGTCTGCACCGCGGTCCTTCATATTCACAATAAGGTTTGCACAACGCGAGTGCGGATCCCAAACTCCTAAGGTTCCGATCAAACCTGACTTGTCATCACAGCTTCCTCTGCCCAGATCCATTAGCCGTCATAATGACTGGGATATGGGGGTTGACCCAATCATCATAGGCGTTCGGATTGTCCGGGACGACATCCATATGAGGGGCAAATAGCAGAGGCTTCAGGCCCTCGGTTCCCTTCCATTCATCCACCAAGGCGTAGGAGTTTACTTTGGTCCGTTTGAGATTCGCATGACTGAAAACGAACGATCAATATCGATCAATGCCACCGGGTGCTGTAGCGTTCAACAAAGCTCCCTGTCCAGGAGCATAGGAGCAGCGACTCGGACCGCCTCGACTTGATTCAGAGGACAGGATTCTCAAGACAGCTTACCACTTTCCGAGCCGCGAAGTTGACCCAAAAATACAGATGACCAGAAGAGTCTGAGGGCCAGGCTGAAGAGTTACCAATCTCAGCCACCTGTAGCAAGTCCTGGTCGATTTAATTGTAACCTTCGTACTCAGCCAGTCATAGCTTACTAACACTACAAGTAGAAATTACTAGAATTGAGTTTGAACCGCACCAGTGACCGGCACGAGCTAAGTATTGATAATCGGAAAAATTTATGTTAAATCAAACCGGCCGCGGGGATGTCCGGCAAAGCACGGCCGGGGTGCCTGGCCCGGCACAAGGAAAGGTCAGGCGGGAGGCGTGCGGGTCCAGTCT
>JBBPOS010000238.1:0-42253 GCA_038091575.1 Leccinum subgranulosum
CTTGCTGCCAAAAAGTCCAGGCGAAATCCTTTATTTTGTTCATCATTTTGCTAAGTAGAAAATTTCGGCTTTTTCACATCCGAAAAGTTATTTGTGAGATTTCAAGTTTCATGTTAACTTTATAATCCCCTTAAACTTATTGTTTTCTTTGCCATTTTCATAGGGCAGACACGTCACAACATTTTCACATCAATATTACTTTTAAATTTTCGCAGCTGAAAAATGTGAATAAGAAAATTTCGTACTGTTATTTGTCATTTTTCATGTACTATAAGCACCCAAAAATGTCATGGTCCCCGGTGTGCACACCGGTCTCAAGCTGGCGACTCATCGGAGTACAACTGGGTTCATTGTCCTCATCCATCGCCGGTGGCAGTGATCCTGACCTCGACGGTGTTGTTCAACGGACGGCCGTGATGACTTGTATAGCCGGGCTACATCCAATCAACGTGAACGGAAGAATCCGGATGGCTGGCGACAGTACTAGTGATTGGGCCAGGTACGACGAACTGAGATTACTAGTAGTGACTTTGGTCATCGATACATACTAACCCATCGCAAAGTCTTATCTGGCAGATAACAACTCCTCGCTTTCGTGATTGCCACTCTGTCCTGGGTCCGCCTTCAAGCCTGTGTTCTTACGACTCACGAGCCCGATTCTCCCTTGCCTTCAGATACTAAGTAGTATTGGATCCGATACTGAGACATGCCCATGGTTCGGACTAACAAGAATGTGATCGAATGCGGAATCCCGGTCTGTGCGTGGCTGCCAGCTTGGCAAGTGCTATAATACCGATCGCGTTCGACTGGAACCGCCGCTCATGACAGCTCTTCCTGCCAGACTTAGCACTTGACACTGCTCCTCGGAAGCATTGGAGGTCACAACATCAGCTCACTCGCAGCCCTTGCTTCAAACACGACTGGGTGGCCATATCCAGTGACTGCAACCAATGAAATCACAACCCAAGAATGCTTTTTTGCTTGTGTGCACGCTCGCACCTGCATTCTGCTCCTTGATCGACATGCTTGAAACGACACATTCAAGTTTTCCATCAATACATCATTGCCCCTCGGATCGACCTGCGGTGCCTCGTATGCAATATGTACCTTCTTGGCCTGCCAAGCCCGTAAACATTGCATCGACTTGGAGAAATATGCAAAGTGGCAACGACTCGCATCGCCTGTAGATATGGGCGTAATTGATTCTCGATGGATGAGATCGATTGGGGTAAGAGGCTGTGAAAATATATATGTCCGATCAAGTGCCAGTGGTCCGTTGTCAGGTCCGAGTCGGACTTGATGATGTGACTCGATGATCCAAGTGAACAGCATTGTAATCGACGGAGTCATTTATGCAAAATATACTTTTCTAATCATCCATTATTCGGAGGCTGCACCAATCGTGCATAACCGCATCGCACCACTTTGATCGTGATCGGTGTGGCGGGCGTTTTGGGAATTATGATCGAAAAAACCCGTGTGGCATACGGAATACTGTCGATCAAAAGTAACTGCGAACCCTGATGACATGAACGGCCTGCATGAATGGATGATAGTCGTTACATTACACAACGTCTTGTGTTCCCGCGAGTATTTGGGGTCAGCTGTTTGAGAAATCGGGACGTACTGTATATTCCAGGACAATACATGTGTACATGCGTCTTCTTATCATGTAGCCACTGAGGTACACGCTGCGAAGACCAGGTTTCGGCGATCACTAATATGTACCCCCGAATTACATCCAATTCAATGCTAGTTTTCGATATCCCTGACTACGTTGAGCTGAATCACCTCCGCGTCTGAATCTTCCTCATAGGTACTGGCTTGGTCTGCGAATGCGATCGTAGACTTGGGGATGTCTAAGACAGCAACTGTTCGTGATGATCCAAATCCGCTGTCGATCCCTCGCCATTGGTTCCGATGGTCACGGTCATAGAATTGCCGTATACTGATGATGAACCGGGGCATGATAGCGCAAGCCAGCGAATAACAAACAGAATTGAGGAGGTACATCAAATTCCTGAGGACTCGGGCCCTGGGTTGGACAACCCCGAGAATATTGAAGAGTAGATTCCTAGTTCAGGTGAGTATCTGAGTTTTTGTGCAAGGGGCGGAGATGAAGAAGGGGAGAGAGCTAAGAGAAACATACACAACAAAGTAAACAGAACCCTCCTTCACCAATAGCTTAAAAGTGGACTGCTTTGTTCTCCATTGTTTCGTCACTCTGTACATCTCGACTGCCTGTTTCACCGGCGGAATGATAGCGAGAGTTAGGAGTGCGGTCCCGAGAACAAACCGGGGGATTGCTCTGTATATCACCAGATAGGGAAACATGACATCCTGGTAGGTGCAAAATGCACCAAATCCGGGCACTTGTTGCACTTTCACTAAACACGACAAAGGTAAGCAAGAGGGGCCATACACTCAGGATTTCACTACAAAATATACCTAACAGTGTCCTTCCCGGAAACTCGTACATTCCGTCCCAAACGAAAGTGACGAAAATTTGTGGGACATAGATGAATAAGAGGATGGAAAGGACTGTCTTGGATCGATTCCACATGGCATAAACACGCCAAATCATTACCACTTCAAGTGGCATAAATTAGCACGTGGGTATACATGAAGTTATCTAGCAGGTAACTCACGATCGGCGGCGGCGAGGAAGAAGGCATATGCCCAAAAATGCACTACAGCTATCGCCGTACCTTTGAAATAGCATCAGTATCTCATCTACGTATTGAGAGAGACTTAGGCTGAATTCACATCTGTTCCATTGTTAATACAGCAGTAACCCTTGCAAAGAAGAATTTCTTACGCCTGTGCATCGCAACATCAGCAATATTATCTGATTAGTTTGTCAAGCGGAGAAGTTAGAACTGACATTGACAGGGCCGTGTAGAAGGCTACTACGATCTGAAAGTGAACTTCACGGTTAGCCTGGAACCCTTGGTGGTCAATGCAAGTCCACGCACTAAGTGCAGATGAGCTTGAGAATGATTTTGAAGTCAGAAATGTATGCGAGCGTGCCTGGAGGAAACAATATACTCACATGACCCAGCAAAGACCAGTGTAGCGAATCTATGGGAGCGGTCAGCCTCGGATTCCATGCAGCAGCGTTCGTAATGAAGATTGATACGTACGACAACAAACAGTGTAGAGACCCAAGTCCAGTTTCTGCACTGTGGCACGCATCATCAGAATCGTAGGACTTCTGGCAACCGCCTGAAACACAGTAAACCAACCCAAACATAGTCTATCTTTCAAACTCATTAGCCATGGACACGAGAGAAGATGGAAAGCGAACTACCTCGTTCGACAAAGTGAGGACTGGTATGTCCGAGTCGGTGATAACGTTGCGATAGTTCATTACTTCGGAACAAAATAGATAATGCTGCACGAAATTCCTACTCACGGTAATCATATCCAACAGCACTCATCATCATGACTAGAGAGGCCGGCGATGAGATGAAACCACGACAAGGACAATTGATGACCATACCTCCTGAATAGTCGTATAGCCTAATCGACTCCAGACTCGGAAGGTCGTAGACCATCGTGGTATGTACTATGTAGGTAGACGGGAAATGGAATTGTTGCACTGCGACAAAGTTGAGGGCGCGGAGGGAGTGACTCGTCGGCGGACCCGGACGAGTCCTAAACTGCTAGTACATATAAGTACTATGTACGTAAATCATAGTTGCGCAAGTGTCACTTGGTGACAGTGCCTCCATTGACAGACAACAGCTTTGCAGCGTAAAACTAAAGCTGGTCGTTTTGCGATTGGCTGAGACAATATTTCAGCTGCAAAATTGGAAGAAGTTATTGTGTGCTTTCTTTGGGATACTAAGCAAGTGGAGTCCGAGTTTGATTCAAGGAAGTGATTTGTTTTACATGAGTAACGTTGTTGCAAAGCCGGCGCATGTCCAAAACTCTTCTCCGTTTTAATTTCCCACACGTGTCACGCTGGTCGGCTCGGAGGACCATCCTGCTCGACCCTGAAGTTTGTATTCCACCCACTGGCACTTTCTACTTTTGAGGATGCGGCGGAATCGACTCGGGGATTGGACACTGCCTCACCCTTCTCTGACAACTAACCGCCACGAACCCTACTTAAATGCGCTCTCCCACCCTCTAGCATCGCCGAGAGCTTTTCAAGGTTGTCCGGCCCTTTTAGGTTGCGCCTTTTCCCGAGTACCCCTACTTATGCCCACTAAATCCAGTTGAGTCATCTTAGGTGGACGTAATGTATGGTACAGAATTCTGTGGAAGACTGAGGACCTACTGATCTAAGTACTTACATAGAAGCAAGTTATATATAGTGACTGTTTAACTGTTAAAAGGACTCAAACGTGATTGTGGCGCTTCAAGACCAGAAACTTTTGACAGCATTCAGTGTGACAAGTGAGCCAAGGGCAGCCCACGAATAAGTATGCGGGCGAAAATCTCACGAACGGTGAGACACTCGATGCTCATCGTGCCGCATCTCGTTTGATGTTTCTAGTAAGGCTTGAAGTTAAAGTTACATAAAGCTCAGCTTCACATTGGCAATGGCAGGGTTAGCCTGAGCAAGGGAACGACAATACCGGCGCGAACCCTCCTTCGCTGCACGTCGTCATCGACATCTCCGCGGAATCGAGAGTGGCGTGCCGCGACTGCCCTTTCAGAATGAGATACAGTACTCATGGGTCCGATGCTGAGCTGATTTAGCGAGACATGCTCCGCGGACGAATGTGATCAAATAGGGAATCCTGGTCTGTCCAGTCACTGAGCCAGCTGCCAGCTTGGTGCTATTCCGATTGCGCTCGACTCAAACCGTTCATGGTTCTTCTGTCAGACTTAGCCGTTGACCCCGCTCTGACCAGCGGCTGTCCCCCATTACGTCTCGTTTTTTCACCTTGGACATTCCTCGGTGCACTGATCGACACGGGTTAATGCTGCAAGGCGAAACAAACTCATTGACCACACAAACAAATAAAAGGCGTTGCGCCTTAGATTCATTCATCTTTCGTACCTGACGAGCAGCAGCACAACCATGTAGGAAATGTAATGGCAAGGGTAGCCTTTCCAGGTTGTTGCTGATACTTGCTGTAAGCTTTGCAATACATGTTCAAAGAATGTACGCGCACCCTCAAATCGACCCTCCATGTCGAATTTTGATCTGCATCTGTTGCCTGTCGTACCTGGTAGAACATAAGCTGTCGCGATGTGATCACATGCTGACGGAAGACTTACACTGCTCGACGGCTGTGTATCCAGACGACTTCCAGTACTAGCACTACCACCATGACCTGCGTCCACATCGGTCGGAAGACTTGTCTTGCCCGACGACTTAGAATCAGGAGGACGACCTGCAGTGTTAGTACTACGATCGTGGTCTCCGCCAGCACGAGGTCTGGCTTTCGACTTCTTCTGCAAGGAAATATTAACGATGGTATCCATGTGCCCAAGCCCAATTCACAAATCGAGCACCTACCCGTTCCCCGATCCTTCTGACCGTTCGCTAAGATGATAGATTAGATGGAACATATTCAGTCGCCTTCCAAGGAGCACTCACTGGTTGACTGCGACTGGCTCAGTCGACGAATAAGTGCGGAGGAACCATGATCTTGCTCCCAAACGAATAACTCCCAAGTTTTCAAAATACGGTCCTAGCCGGGGTTTGAACGATTCTTGCACCTGAGGACCATCGAGCAGCTCGCTGCCTTGACAACCACTGCATTAATCGTTAAGGAGACTTTGCCCTTTCCCTACCAGACTGCACAAGGTGACTGGAAGCTACCGGAAGAATAAGTTCATCTGGCCGCTGGTGTGATCGCGACGATGTGGTCGATAAGGGACGACGATGGTGGCGAGAGACGTGTATGCGCATCTGTTTCGGGATGGCAAGGTTCACGATACCAATGGGGCTGCGGAAGCGTTATGATAACGCTGTTCATCTAGGTGGCTCTCAGGCTGGAGTTTCCCAGGTTCCTTTAAATCGACATCGATGATTTTCGCTGGCTCGACTTGCGTACTTCCTTACCTCCTGCTTTCTGGATGACCTTTTCCTGCATATTTTCCTTTTCATGTTTCCTTTTGACTACAAACGTACACTGCAGCACCCTGCAGGGACCGGGTGACTTTCCCATCACAGCCTATCTCTCGTGCGTTATCCACTACCTTACGTGCCGGATCACAGTTTGACACGTGCGGAAGGAACGTCGTTCGGGACACCGCCCACGTGCCCAGCACAGCGACAAGAAATCACGAGGGAGAAATCATATAGTCCCATGATACTTAGATCGATTGCAGAGCGGCGCAACAATTTTAGCGACTCCAACGAATGAAATAAGTAACGCTGTGCTTTACATAAATGCGTTAGGCCAGGCAGGCGGAGACGAAGCAGGATGCCGACACTTAGTCTGGTGACCAGACTGGCTATGAGGCACCTGACTAGCCAGCACTACGCAAGTGCGGGACGTGATCGAAAGAGAGACCCACCGTGACGCAGTCGAGGACAGGAACGAAACAGGGAGCTCGAGCTGTAACTCAACATATATGTATTCAGTAATAAGTGAGGTCATAACAACACGAGGCTGCCTGTCAAACGGGTGAAAGCTTCCTCCGAATTTGCGCCTTAGGAAGCGAGGTAATGCTATGATGCGGCGGGCTGTGATACAAGTGGGGTCAATATAATTTTTCAATTTCGGGGACTCGAAAACAGCAAAATGGACGAATCAGAATTGAGAAATATAAGTCAGCAGTTGAACGTGTGGTTCATAAGACTGTTGAGCTTGAACATGATTTTTTGTTCATCAAACACTCCAAAGAAGGAGGCGGGAACGAAGCCGGGTAAAACGTGAAAGTTGGACTTAAACTTTTGTTATGTGACTGCCACTCAACGTAGTAGCAGGACTATGAACTAATTCAAACTCAGACACATGCGAAATGCACTGCGAGCGCATGCGGCATGGCAGTGCTGTGGCAGTAGTACTACTTGGTAAGATCGCTTGAACTTCGGTCCTTCATTTCAGCTGGTTTTCTATGAAGCAGGACCGGCAAACAGACTGGAATCACAAGGTTCTGCGTGGCGCAAGTGACGCTCCTAACAGGCCCATGTTTCCGAATTAGCCGCTTCAATTCGCCGACCCATTCAGTGATAGTTTCAAAGAACGGCACACAGATAGGACACCTTCAATATCAAAGTCATCCGAATAGGGCGTAGCCCGGATCGAGGAAACGTGATATATAAAAACCCTGATGGCCTTTGAAGCCAGTCGTATTCCAATCCCTTCCTTTCACGATCACTATGTCCGGTCCTACTACTGGTTTAAATTCCTCTTCACCGTCCGTCCAGGAAAAACCGGGGGCTTCAGCAGCTCCCGGTGATTTCGTGTACAGTAAAAATTTGGACCATGTCAAACGCCAGCTCGGAAGGCAACACATCCAAATGTAATGAATCATTTATTTATCGTGTCCAAGTCAACACACTGAAGTCACCTGAACGTTCAGGATTGCAGTAGGTTGATATGGTACCACGTAGTAATGTGTGCTGATTGCGACACAAGCTCGCTGGGACTATTGGCACCGGCCTTTTCCTTGGTCTCGGACAGATCCTCGGGGACTGTGGCCCTTTGGGTTCACTCTTAGTTTATACCCATGTCTGCACTGTCATTTATGCGTATGCTCTACCCATTCCTCGTTTGCTGCTCTTGCATAACCTGCTCCAGGACTATAATATCAATCGGGGAGATGACAGCGTTTGCGCCCATATCTGGATCGTTATTGCTCTTTGGCAAGTTCACTCTCAGGATCTGATACTATGTTACACTTAACCAACCACATGCAGTTGCACGATGGCTAGACCCTGCTATGGGTTTTGCGGTGAGTACAGCATTACATTATTTTACATATGTGATAGTCTCGCTGATGTGAACTTAGCTCGGATGGGTTCGTGATTAGAGTGTTTGGTCTTTTTTCTCACTTATACTTCGCAATATTTTTAGAACTACTTCTATGTGAGTCTTACAGTTATTTTGTTGCTTCATCATTAAGTTCTATTCCAGTATGCTGGAACTGCTATACCGCTCGAAATCAGTGCTTTCTCTTCGATAGTCACGTTCTGGGATACAAACGTCAGTTACACCGTGACCATCTACACATCACCTTGACATTCATGTATGAATTAGCCTGATCATACCGCAATCTACATCGCCGCAATCATCGTAGCACTCCTTCTGATCAACCTATTTGGTGTCCGGTAGGTTTTCTGCCCTGTTTATCATGTGGGCCCGTCCTCACTTAATCTATCAGATGGTTCGGCAATTGTGAGTTGTTCTCAAATTTTTCTCTTAGTCGCGCTCATCATCCTCAGCGGAAATCTTCTTTTCGGCATTGAGAAGTATGTGCTGACCGATTTTCGGAGTGCTGTTGCTTACGATGGTTTTGTAGTTATTCTTGTGGTCGGTCTGGCAAGTCACCGGGTCCCTTTCTTGTTCATACTCCTTTTACTCATATGAAGTGAAGATAATCGGAGGGCTCGTGATCAGCCTTGGAGGAGGCCCTGATCATCAAAGGTGAGTTTCCGCACTCGTTTTCTGAATATTATTCACCTTGCATCTTAAGGATTGGCTTCCAGGTAACTTGCTTACGGTGCTAACAATGGTTTTGTTAATAACCTGAACAGTACTGGAAAAATCCGGGACCCATGGTTTCTTGTATGTTTGATCCGTCGTTTTCTGCACAATGCCAACAAGATCTTGACATGTTCACATAGTACTAGAACCCGGTTCTAAGGGTCGTTTCATCGGTTTGCTTGTTGCAATTGCGCCTGCCGGGTTCTCCGTCAGCGGTATTGAATTGATAGCTATGTAGGTGCTCAGCTGTGGATCGCTTGACCGGGTCTGAAATACCATGCATACACAGTGCTGCCGCCGAAACACAACGACCCAGGACAAATATCATCAAGGCAATGAAGACGGTGATCTTCCGACTGATATTCTTTTTCGTAAGTACTGTTTCATATGTTTCCAGTTTTCTTGGTCTCAGTTCTTTCTAGATTCTTTCGGTGCTAGTGGTTGGAATGCTCGTTCCGTCGAATGATCCAGCATTATTCCAGTAATTAGCTGCCTTCTCCGTCTGCCTCCCATTTGACAATTCTTTTAGATCTGGATATTCTGCTGGCCAGTCTCCTTTTGTGATTGCATTTCAACGAGCAGGCGTCAAAGGTTCGTACTCTCTGGGACTCAATTAATGGTAGATTGCTTATTCTTGCCTTTCGCATACAGTTCTTCCTTCCATTGTTAATGCTGTCTTGATTTTGTGCGTTTTCTCTGCCGCAAACACATATGTGTTTTCTGGATCCCGCATCCTATATGGACTGGCGGTGCAGGAAAAGGCACCCAAAATCTTCACAACCTGTACAAAGGATGGTCTACCCTGGGTGGCAGTCCTTTCTTCGGTGTGTATAATCAATCGCAGTTTCTGCGAGTTGCCAAATTGACTGAATATTTCCATTGAATAGTGGCTGTTTTCATTTTTGGCATTCATGAACGTGTCCGAAGCATCCGGGACGGTATTCAAGTACGCAATATTCCTCCCCATGGATGAATTTTAACTGACTTTCGTGTGTAGCTGGTTTGTTAGCCTGGGTGGGTACTGGACAAACCTAAAATCGAGTAATACATTACTCACTGACATTCTTTCAGCCGCCATGTGCGGATTCATTGGGTAAGGTTATTTGGATGCTTGGTCGTATCAACTATTCATGTTCCATATCACAGTTGGTTCATACTCAACTTGACGTACCTACGTTTCTGTAAGTTGCCAAGACCTTGCAAAGAAACATAACCACAACCATGCATGCAGACTATGGCCTGAAAGCACAAGGGATCGTTCCTCGTGGAATTTGGAGGTCGCCTTTGCAGCCCTATGCCTCCATGTGGGCGATGTTCTGGTATGCCGCTCATTATCTATCCAGTTTTATATTGTAAAATCAATGCTCGCAGGATATTCTTCTACATGCTCGTAAGCGGTATCTCTGTATTCTGGGATTGGAATACTGCGAAATTTGTTGCATCATGTGAGTTTATACTTTCATCTGGAATTGTGTAGAAACGAGTTGAGACGTGCATGTTACAGACATCAGTTTGCCCGTATTTTTCAGTCTGTTTGTTGGTTATAAACTGTGGTATAAAACGAAGGTGGTAAGTCCCTGTTATCATCCCTAGCTGTGAATCTATATGGACACACGTTCATTTCCAACAGACTCCCATCGCTGATCTGGACTTTGTGTCGGTATGTGATCGCTGTTGGTTCTTGCCCCTGGTGTCCGAACTCAGCTAATTTTGCAGGACATACCAACTCTCGAGGAGACTGATGACCAAGAATTACTGCTAGAGAAATCGTCTCTTCTAACGAGGCTAGGGGAGCTGGTCTGATGAAATATTGCATTTCTTTGTTCTCTACCTTTTCTCTCGACGCCGTGATGTGTCAAAATATTTGATGCCTTGAGTTGTAGCATAGCAATTCACTATCTATATATGTATCCCTAGGTCACTTGCGTAACGTAATATACAATAATCCGTCTTTGAGTTATAGCGACTCGGCGAGCACTGGGTTTAGCAAGACTGGCAGGAGTGCACCGCATCCAACGTTCCAGCATTCACGAATTTTATCATGGGGGGATTACACGACATATCGTACACGCGCCACGAAATAACAGTCCTTGCCTATTCCAACTTACTCAGATCGTCTGGACCGCTCTATTTCGTTGACAAATGCTTTTGGGTTCGGTTCGCGACCCAGGAAATCCTGTTGCAAACCAGGTCCAGTCAGACATTCGGCGCATACGTTCAAGCAAGGCATCCAACACACCTTGAGCAGATCCATTGCGTCCCGACTCCCACCAGGAAGGAGAATCTTGTCGCGGTAAAGCTTTCCCAACTTGGAATCGAGCGGTGCCTTCTTGAACACAGTCGAATACATGTCTTCAGCGAAAACGAGCGAGTAGGCATATCTGCAATACGCAGCTGTCAGGTTGTTTTTCCACTGTCAGACTCACACGAACATACCCGTAGTACCCAACGTCGTATTCGCCAGCGATGTGGCCAAATGCACCCTGCCCAGGCTGGTCCCCACCACGGAGGTATGCGATTTGCTCTCTCAACTCGTTCCACAACTTGGTATAGTCTGTGTTTGGGTCCAAACTGTTGTCGTGTACTACCAGATCGAACGTGGAAAAAACGAGCTGGCGCAGGTAGAACAACCCAGAATTGACGTAGCGACTGTATGAATGAGTTTATAGATCTACATGTCGAAAAAGAGATGCCAACCTCTTGACAATCTTGGCAATGAGGTCATCTGGGAGAGGGTCTTGCGTCTTGTAATGGCTTGATATCTTCTTCAGTACCTCGGATTCCCAGCACCTATGATGCACCCCAAATCAGTCACCGCACCCTAGAAAATAGAACCATACGCAACCAATTCTCAAGCATCTGGGATGGCGCCTCCGCAAAATCAAGTGCAATAGTTGCTCCGTGGAATCGCGAATACTGTGTCCTGCTCAACAATTCATGGAAGAGATGACCCATCTCATGGAAGAGTATCGTCACATCAAAGTGGCCCATGAGTGCTGGCCGCTCCGGTGTCGGCTTTGCAAGGCTAGCAACTATGGCTGCCACAGGATAATGCCGTTTCCCGTTAGGAAGCTCGTAACCTGGATATATGCAGAAAACGCCGGCATGAGGGAATTTAGCCTCTATACGATCGGAGGCGGAACACGGTAAGAAAATGTGACGCTACACAATGTAATTCTAACTTACCGCGAGGGAAAAGGTCAAGATAGCAATATCCAATGAAATCTGACACATTCTGTGCGTCTTTTTCCCAGACCGCGAACTGTTGTACATCTGCAGGACATTGAACACATATATGATGAAGAGGTATGGTGATAACTCACCAGGATGCCAGACGTCCTTCACCTCGTCGTTGATCTCTATGAATTTGACCCCAAGAAGAGTTTGGTATATCTCAAGAATGGCAGGGACGACAAACGAAACAGGGAAGTATTCCTTGACAAGAGAGCCATCCAGGCTTAAATTGCGCTCCGAATATAGGCTGTTATAATATCTAGCAAATGAGACCCGTGTTATCAACTAAACGTATGATGTAGATATCTGGCTAAACCGTACCTGCTGTCCCAATACCAAAGGTGGTCATCGATTGGCAAGCCCCGCTTCTTATAATCTTCGTTTTTCAGCGCAACGATGGCCTCTAGTTCTTTCTTTCCAACGGGGTCGAGATATCTCCTGAGCTCATCCAAAAACTATGCGCATCCGGATCAAGATCATGCAATAGAGAGAGACGGTGAACAAAATTGCTTGCCTCTTTGACATTGGCAGCATTTTTTGACATTTTCACTTCGGTAGCATAATCCGCCCATGAATTATACTGTAAGGCCGCAGCAATCTGCCTTCGGAGAGAGAGAGTGGTGCTCAAGAGTTCGGTATTGATTGCCAATCGGCCGTCGTAGGCTCTGTATGCAACCCTGCGCGTCGAAGGAATGTTCGCGTGATCAAACTTCACCCTACGATTAGAGCTAGACACTTTCCATGATAATACACAACTCACGAGCGGCCAGATATCCGGTGTCTTGAATGTGACATCGTACAGTACTCTGTCACCTTCTGTTCGCTGTGCATACCCAGAGATCACGTCCTCCGGAACACCGTCCAGTTGCTCGCGCGTGAAGCTGATGCGGCCCTACACGATGAATATTCCACCCATATTTCTGATCGAAGCGTTGACTCACATTTTCCTCATTGAAGTTTTTCTGTAACGTATACGTTAGCATCACCAACACGGAGTAAAGCGCGGTCACCGACTCTGAACTTCGAGCATGCTTCTGAAAGTTGATCCTTGAGAACCTTTAGCCTCTCCCTGTCTTCCTTATTCTCGAGCGCCAGACCAGCTCGCTTGCCGTCGAGTAACATCTTCTCGGCGAGTCGCTTCTGCTCGTCGGTCAGTTCCTCCCAGGCGCCCATCTTGCGCAAGTTTGCCTCGGCCGTCGCCATCGATTTGTATAGGTCCTCTCGCATCGACTCTTCGTTTGCGAACTTGCGTGAGCGCTTGTCGACCGCAGTGGAAGCATCGCGTAGCTCCTTGTCTGTCGAGACGTTTTTGTGGAAAGCGAGCGATTCTGATATGCACTTGAGCTCAGCTTCGGCGATGGCGAGTGCAGACTGTGTATATGCAGAAGGGGTTGAAAACACGTTCGAATGTGTGGCCCAAGGAATATGAAACTCACAAATACCTGAAGACGAGGATGACTTATCTGTGAGCGGAGGAGGAATACAATACTCACGTTATCGAAACTGAGCTCGTTCTCGGGCAACTTGACAATATCATCGGCGACGTTCCTCTTCTTCTCTAATGCTGTGGTGATGAGCCTGTTGACGTCCTCGACGGTATGTTTCCAAGTGGGTGGTGTTTGGGGAGGCGTTAACGTAGCCATCGATGGAGTGTGCTCAACGTCAACCGCGGTCGCCAACTGCGTCTGTTGAAACTTGAGCGTGATGAACCAAAAATATCGCCGGGAAATGGTCCCGGTCATGATCATGAGTCATGACATGATTCAGGCCGCTCGGAGAACTCACAATCTAAATCGTGTTCTCACTTTTTGGCATCTCGCTGATTCTCGCACTCTGATCGAGGCCGCCGTTCGCGCCCGCAGTGCGGGCAGTAGTGTGCGTCGCGTCGCGTCAGCAAGCAGTGGTTTGAGTCATCTAGGGACTTCGAGTGTAAAAATATAATAACGGGCGACGTCACTAGTCCATCGACCATTCAACGTCATGGGCATGCCCCCATCCTCCCCCTGATATCACATCTACAACACTTACTGCTACCCCTTTCCCCTGCCTTTCTCAAGCCGCAGCCGCACCACCGCCCACCTCCTGTTGATGATGCACCACCCTACCCTCGGCACCCTCATGTATCCATGCTCGATCGGAATCGCATTCCACGTCACCCGCTCCTCCCACCCAGCAACACCAACAGCAATCGCCCACTCCTCAACCCATTCACGACGAAATTCGTCGTCAGGCGCATCAAGATCGGCGCATGTAGCCTCGGGTGGCGGGGACGTCGAGAATCGCAGAGAGGTCGGAAGGGGTGGGAGTGCCAGGATGCGCGTAGGGGTCGTGATGGGATCCTGTAATAAAGTTGTCAGAAATTCGCAAAGTAGAAACGCGACCCGCCTCCTCACTGCCCGTTGTCCTCCACGACAGCCGGCTCGATATGACAAACATCTGAGAATTGGTCTCCAGCGAGATCATGTAACGTGTTCTACAAAGATCTAGTTAGAAACGCTGAAACAGGTCAGCGCCAGGTCACTGACCCACAGGAACACATCCTATCTATGCCTTCTTCCAACCTCGTATCGACAACCCTCGCGTCTCGACTCTCAATACGTTTTCGCGATTCGAAACGCGATCCACAAGATTAACCGTCCTTGGCTCGTAGGCGAGCTGTACTTTTTTGAATCATTCGTACGATCGCATATAGAGCTGCCGACACATGTCAACTATAAACACGTCTGTCTTGAACAAACAATACCTCTACCACGATCGTCAAGTGATCCACCCTACACTCATTGGCATATCCAGGCGCAGCATTCGCTCTCTGCGAGGTACTCTTGCTCGCAGAAAATCGCTCGCGTCTAGTTTTGGTACAACCTGCCGCTATGTAGTGATATGGCCCGGATGTTGCAGGGCATGAGTCCGAACGTGACGGAGCACCCAGTTCCCGCGTGATTGCCAGTGGGGTATGTGCCGGAAACGTGAGCGAAGCCCTGCCCGAGAAGTTCTGTAAGCGTACGATGTCTAGGTCTGAGACACAATATGATGAACCTTGCTGTCATGCCATCCAACTACAATACTCAAAGGTCTCCTCACCGATGCCCCAACCACGGGAAAAGTCGGCAAAACGGCGCATGTAGAGGTTATGATAGGAGACGGCGAGCGCGTGCTCGTTCTTGTACAGATAGAGCTTGGTATTATGGTAATTCGAGTAGTTGTGAAACGCACGAAAGAGTATGACATACTTGAGCGCCACCTCGTCTTCACCTCAGAATTCCGCAAAGCAGGCTATCTTGTACTCGAATCGGACCATCCATCCTTCGGGTCGAAGTGGGCGAGGGTTGGCAGTGCCCACTGGAATTAGAGGCGGTGATTATAGGACGATGCTTGAGAGTGTCGGTTGTGCTTTCGACGTCCGTGCTTCGAGTGTGACGTGTAGCAGTAGGCTACGAGCAAGACGACAGTGAGCTTGATACTTCGTTCGTTCTTCCGTGGTGGTTTCCGCACTCAGTTCTGTGTCTCTCCACCGTTCCTTCTCTGCGGATTAACGATTGTGCTCGAGGTCGGGTGGATCAATTATCGAGTGGGCAACGCGACGTCGCGCTCAATGCCTCAGACATGCGCTGGAAGAGGACGAACAAGTGGGTGCGTACGCATACCGGTGCTATCAAGCCGTCGTGGTAGAGGAGGGGTGAGCGGGGACAGCGGAGAATTTTGAACGGAGGGAAGTGTAGCCTCAAAGCAACAACGTCGGGAGAACACGTAATCGTTATCCTTTGACCCTGTACTCCCACTATCCATCACCGTTTGAGCTCCAAGCGTGATCAATGCCTTCCTCAGAAAACGGTAAATAGTAGATCCCTAATACTTACCCCCCGGCCTGTGATAACTGTTTGTCGACACCTATCAGGTCGCTCGAAAGTAATCGAAATTCAATGTGGACATGTGGTGTACTCAAGTTGCTTTACTGCGGATAGCAAGCAGGTCTTCAGCGGTGGTGGTGGAGGGGTGATTCGCCGATGGCAAGTAGACGACGGTCATCAGATTGGCTTAGCAATTCAAGCAGGGTGCAAAAACATCTATGCCACCGCATTGTCAAGGGATGGCAAATGGCTGGTGTGCGGGTTCGACTCACATCCGTATGGCAGCGTGTGGAATGCGGAAACTCATACAAAAGTTCTGGACATCGCAACGAGTCACACAGTGACGTTGGTTGATATTTCTTCCAATTCGACGACATTTGCCACGGGTGGGTTCGGCGACCATTGCGTATCTATCTGGAGCATTACCACAGGAAAACGGCTCCTGGGTCCACTGCAGCATGACTCCATTGTGCTTGCAGTTCAGTTCTCTCCGGACGCCCGCCGTCTCGCCACTGCGACCGGAACGTCAATCAGAATTTTCAACAGCGACGAAGGTCAACGATTGCTCGACATTCCATGCCCATTCCTGCAGGTTTTCCCCTCACCACTTGCCTGGTCAGCCGATGGTTGTCAAATTTATGCTGCCTCTTTGCCGTCCAACGAAGCCAAGTGTTTTGACTCATCCTCAGGGAACTTGCTCAGTGCATGGCCTTTTCCTATCAGTAGCATTTCCCCTATCTCTTCTATCGCAGCATCGTCCAACCAAAAGTTTATCGCCGTTACCAGAAGCACCTCGCTGTTTTTCCATGATGCCTCGACATACAAGCAAATTGGTCCTATAATCAATCACGCTAGTGATGTCTACTCCATGACGCTGTCCCCTGAGGGCGCCTACGTTGTCACCGGCGAAGCCAATGGGAAAGTCACCGTGAGGAGACTTCTTGGTGTCCTTCCGGACTCGTACCTTACAGGAGATGTAAGTGTTTCTGTTGCCAAACCTTGACGAATCTTAAAGTGTGAAATCTCCTACTGTTTCCTCAGCGTCGTGAGTGCATCAAACAATGTTTATTTCGCCACTTCTGATCTGTTTGTATCAGAATTTCCACTCATGCAAATCAGCGAAGAGACACTTGAAGCTTGGACTCAGGGCGACTTGACTCGCACCGAACAAGTCCTGACAGAAAAGATCCTGGATATTGAAGATCCTTCTCGTCATTCGCAGTACCTCGCTCACCGGTCCCTTGTACGGTCCCGTCTGAAGCAATACGACTTAGCTATAGATGATGCGAAAAAGGTGGCCTTTCGATTGTCTTTGGTTTCATCACGCATTAACTAGTCGCACACTAAGTCTGTCGAGGTTCAACGGTCCACAATCGGTCAGATTGCAACCACAATAGCCAGCGCAGCCAATGGCGACCATGACGCTGCCATGCGTGTATTTGACCTCGTATTCATTAATGGTTCCTTGCCCGAAAGCAATTTTGTTTTGCTTATCAAGGCACGTGCTTACTCTTCTTGTGTCTGTTTGCATTAATACTTGGGTTCATACAGGCCATTGTCCTGTTCCAGTGTGGAAGACACGATGAAGCTATTTTGCGAGTCGAAGACTTGATCAATGCTATGGATGACAAAACTATATATATCACAGTCCGGGTATGTAATTTCTAGGATTTGACCAGCATGATATGATGAACGGTCGTATTCAGGCACGAATGTACATCATACTCACAGGCATGTCGTTGGAGGAAGGAGATCATGAGCGGGCTGCGGAATGGCTCAGGCACGCAGGGGAACCTGTTGTCCCTCAAGATTGTCCTGAACTGGTCGTCATCTCACTTGTAAGCTTCTTCCTTTCACTCCATCTTCATCCTGACAGTATTTAAAAGATTTGTGGATGGAACTTTGATGGCCTTGGTATTGAGATAAAGCAGCACCTTCAGCAATGCATGAACATGTTAGAAGACATTGGCAACGCAGCGATGCGGTCAAAGAATGTAGAAGAGGCCATTTCACGCTACTCTGCGGCATTGTCTTTGAATCCTTCGAATCCTGCACGTCTCTTGGTCAAACGAAGCAAAGTTCGCGCAGCAATGATGTTGTGGGAGGATTCATTGAAAGATGCCGATGATGTATGACTATTCTATCTCTCTTATGTGACGACACTGAGTCCTCAACCACTCAGGCAATCGAGGCAAACCCCCAGGGTCCCTGGGGACACGGAAGAAGGCATGCCGCGCTGCATGCTTTGGAGCGCTATGATGACGCAGCTGATACGATGAAACAAATGATTCTCAAGTGTCACTGGGGAGAAGGAGGAGAAGCAGCGTTATGTCAACTGTTTGAGGAGCTGATGGCTCGTTCGGGCGAGGTAACAGTGCTTGGCTGGACGGGACAGTCTTCATTGTACAACAGCTGTCTCCCAGCCTCCCTTTCCTTTCATCCTCAACCCCCCAAAGCTTCGCTCGTCATTGAAGATGCCGAAATGGATGGGCGCATCTCGGCATTAAAGAGTTCAATGTCTGAGACAGAGGCAATGACTGTCTATGACCGAGTCATGCGCCTGCCATTAGCACGATTTGCCGACTGGACACTATCCCTCCCGTGTATCTTGTTCCCGGTCAAGAAGCTCGTTGAGAAGCCTGATGCTGAGATCAGTGAAAGAAAGTGTTTCGGTGCTCGGGTGTCAGGGATCGGCCATGTAGAATTTCGGACGTCGGACAAGGTTTCGTTGGCAGAGCCGCACAAGCTCCTTTTTGTCCATCCCTGGATTCGCGACTTGCGTGGTCCACTCGACGAGGTCGGTTGGGGAGGCACATCGGATAGCGGCGATGAGTCGGACTCGTGGTCTGGTTCGCAGGCCGAAGCGAATTCTCAGTCTCGAGTTGCATTCACTGCGGCCGCTCCTCCCTTGTATGCTGGACCCGTTGCCACGATGGATGAGTATACCCGCGCATTGCAGCTCGTCGTCCGTCTTCAACAGCCATTCCATGCTCTTTTGCTGGAGCAACAATCCCATGGGGAGTACAAGCGGGTCGCTGCTGAGCACGAGATGGTCTTGCCAGGGCTTGAACGCCGCATCAGCTCTGCGAAGGAAATCCGCGTCGGGATTGTAGAGATATCGTAATTGCAGCAGCACGGGGGACATGTGCAGGATTCTGTTGCTTACGATCCATTAGCCTGACTGACGTTGTTCCTGTATGTACGTATACACCTTTCATCGTAGTCTTTGTTGTCATCTCATTCCTATCACATAAAAAGAAAAGCAAATCGGGATGACGAAACACAAGCAACCAAGGTAGCCCTTTACCGAATAGATAGATAGCAAATGCGACTTTTGACACAATGAAAAGATGGAGCAGAGGAATGAAGTCAATAAACACGAGGCGGGTGAAGAAACGAGGAAGAAGATAAAAACTACAGAACGTTAGTCGTTTAAAGTGTTCCGTAGTGTGGTTTCCTCCATCATGGCGGATACTAATTGAATGATTGTCTCATCCGCGTTGGACTGGTGGAAGTAAACCAATAATAAGCTCAGAGACAATGTAATGAACCTGTTCGGAACACGCTGTGGTCCAATGTCTGTTTTATTTGCATAAATCTCCAGAGTATATTTGGTGGCCAAATTTAGGGACTAGGGTAGCTTGACCTTGAAAACATCAATCCTGTAACAAGATTGACGTGTTCAAGGTCAAGATCCTTGTTGAGGATAACAATGATGGACATTCGCAGGAATCACCACGAGTTGCCCACAGCTTCGAAAAGCATAATAGAACTCAAGGGAAAAAAAACTTGTGACCCGACAAAGAATAATGCATGGAAGGAAACTTGCCAGGTTCCTCTCTTCAGTCGACAATTGATCATACTCACTGAGCACCGCGCAAAAGACGATGCTCGTAACGTCTCCAAAGCAGTTGATCCACCATTTTTTTTGTTCTTAACATCGTACACCTATGTCAAACACGTGTAACCTGGGATACAGTTGAGAAAGGGAGGGGAGCATACGACCATTCTTCCCTTCTAGTCACATCGCTGGCAAAGCCAACGGATTGTAGTTCTTTCGAGGGGTTTTTCAGGTTGGATTTTGTAGCATCAGGGAACCGCAGTCGAAGGAACAAGTTACGCGTACTCACACTTGGAGTGCGTATGGTCTCCCGTACGGGTACATATGCGGACTTATCTGAGGAGGGAGGGATACGATACTCACGTTGGAGAGGTGGCCGAGCGGATCCTATGGCGGGAAGAGGACGACCTACGACAAGCCTGAACACGACACTAATATACGACACTACTAGGACCTCTGCCACCGCTACCACGCCTCTACCGCATGCCCTTGCGCCTGGAGTGGGCCTACCCCACTCCAACGTTATCGAAACCGTGCTCGTTCTCGGGAAACTTGACAATATCATCCGGCGACTTTCCTCTTCTCCGAGAGGCTTCTCTAATGATGTGGTGATAAGCCTGTTGACGTCCTCGGCGGTATGTTTCCAAGTGGGCGATGCGCGCAGCCGCATCGATGGAGTGTGCTCAACCGCGGTCGCCAACTGCGTCTGTTGAAACTTGAGCCGTGGTGAACCAAAAATATCGCCGGGAAACGGTCCCGGTCATCGCTGTCAACGATGATGGCCCTGATCCGGCTACGCAGCCAAGAGCGTGGGACAACGAGCAACTTTGTTCGGTTAAGTACAAGGTGACAGGAGTGTACATGTACAACCGATTCCATATCTTCCCCGGATCTATAAGTACAATGAATCATGACAGATTCAGTCCCCCTGTTTGCTACTTGCCACCCTGTCTATCACATCCCTAACAAGCCCAGCGAGTTCCTCTTCTGTGCCCACTATAGCTTCTACGCGGCGCTTACGGGACAAGAGATCACCGAACACGGTGTTCGGATCGAACGATGCATGAACTCTCTGGACAGCCTCGGCAAACTTCGCGGGATGTGCGGTGGAGAGGACGATTTGAACGGTCTCAGGGGAACTTTGAACGAACAGTGAGTTCAGTGCTGTCTCATAAGTGAGAAAAAAAAAGACGTACTTTGCTTTCGCAAACACTTCGGCGGCGTGTAGCCCCACAGCTGTATGCGGATCAGCGAGGTATGACTTGGTCTCATTGTATCTTCGGATAGTAGCGATCGTCTGTTCCCAAAAATTTAACATACCAGCATCCATATCCACATTGAAACCCACCTGCTCATCGTTATTCTTGTCCGCAACAAAGTCTTTCCTTGCACCCTCAAGTACCGGTGACAGATCAACAGCCCCTTTGCTCTTGACCAAATTCATCCAATCACGGACCTGGCCACACGCAGCTGCACGTTTGGATGCATCATCTGCCTGCGCAGCGCGTTCATAGGCAAGATACCAAAGCAACCGCTCAAAGTTGCTTGACACCGCGATATCCATGGCGGGACTAACGGTTGCGTAGACACCGCCAGCTACCGGGGCAGTAGCAGGATCCACTTTCTCGTATGACCCACTCTTCCAAAACCTTGCGAGAATGTCGTTCGAATTCGTCGCAATGCCTAGTTTTCCCATCGGCAGGCCCATACGTTTGGCGTAGTACCCTGCGAGGACATCACCAAAGTTGCCAGTAGGAACAACAAACTGGACTTCGGAGCTATCGACATCGATGTCGGTGTTTTTCACGAGCTGGAAGTAAGCAGAGAAGTAGTAGACGATCTGAACAAGAATGCGCGCCCAGTTGATGGAGTTGACTGCTCCCAGATGGTGCTTTTCGTTGAACTGTCTATCAGCTAGTAGGGATTTGAGGACATCCTGGATAATGGTAAAATGAGCCCGCCAGTACAAGGCAGTGAAGAATGTGCTTACCTGACAGTTATCAAAGGTCCCACTAACAGACAGGTTGTGGACGTTGTCGTCAAGGACGGTGGTCATTTGAGCTTCCTGGATAGGTGAAACTCGTCCCTGAGGGAAGAGAATGAAAACGGATATGTTGGCCTTGTTGCGCAACCCGTATATGGCAGCACTTCCGGTGTCACCACTGGTAGCACCGACGACAGTGAGCTTCTCTGGTGGTTCTCCGGGAGCCTTCCTTAAATTGCGCCTAATGAGAAAAAATTCGAAGAGGTTTCCTACAAGCTGGAGCGCAAGATCCTTGAACGCATAGGTAGGCCCGTGGAAGAGTTCGAGAACGTGTATTTTTGGATCAAGTTGAACAAGCGGTGTAATAGATGGATCGCGAAACGCGGATGGGCCAACAGTGTAGGTTCTGTTGATCAGCGCAATAAGATGGGCTGGGGAAATCTCCTCTGGGGAGATAAAAAGAGAGAGGATGTTGAAGACGAGCTGTTGGTAACTAAGACTCGCCCATTCAGAGCGCCAGTTTTTCGGGAGAGTTGGGATATCTTTGGGGATATAAAGCCCGCCATCTGGAGCAAGGCCAGCCAAGACAACCTGCAGCGTGAGACAGAGAGATCAGGGTAACAGAGGGTGAGATAAAGGATAGCACTTGCTTCTTCGAAGGTTTTCTCGCCAGGATGCCCGCGGGTCGAAAAATACTTCATGGTTGTGGAGATGATCTGGCCGAGTCACTGCCGATCACATTATTGATCTCCTTTTCGGGTATATCCACGGCAACTCCCGTTTTTACCTCCTTTTCATTCAACATCAACATCCAATGGCCCCACCTTCGCCTCGAGCAATCCTCAGTCTCTATGGTTCTACTCTTCGCGTAGCGCGATCTTTCAGTTCATACAACTTCCGCAATTACTTTTTGCAGAGGACAAAGGGTACATTCCGCAACATGCAGGTAAGCCATGTCCTCTTTCTCGGACGGTGTGAGCCGGTACTAGATGTGCTCGCAGGTGGAAGGGAATCCTTTAAAACTTTCCCTCGCGTACAACGAGGCCGCCAAGGAGCTAGAAGTACTCCGCCGGAGTGCTATTGTCAATCGACTCTATGGTGGACGACGCCTCGCAGTGGAGCATTGATGTCCGGCCCCCGATGGGTAGAGCAGACAATCCCATGTGGAAACCCTCTGTTTTCCGCTTTCTCATCGACATTGGATTTTCTACCCTGGTTCTTCCTTGCAATCCCGTCCAAGTCCTATAGACAACCGGGCTAATGAATGAGCTCAAAATCAATAGTCCTCACGGCGATCTTGTTCATTATCGCAAAGTATTTTACTTTCGTGAGTTATGCGTCAAACTCCATGAAAAGGACTATGTACTGTCAGCGGACTCGACAACAACACGCACGTCGTGGCTAACCTAACCATCGTGATCCAAAGTAATAGCTTTCGCCATCATATCGTCCCCTAGTGAGCACACCATCTTGAAAGGCTTGCCTCTGCCAGTGTGTCCGCTAGTATGACGCCCCTCGGTTTCTTCGTTCCACCTTCACACATCTCGCTTCCGCTTGTCTATTCTCCTGCTCTCTACGCCCATTGTCCCAACTTGGCAAGCAAGTTATGGTGATCGAGGGCTGGTCAAACAGCTGACGTGCCGCAATTTCCTCGGTGCACCTCTATTCTAGGCCAATTGCAGTAACTAAGGTTTTGCTAACGCGATTGGTGGCCCCGCAAGTCGGTCGGATAAAACGTTACCTGAACCCCGGCAACCTTTTGATTTGGCATTGAAGTGCGAATTGTCCATACCGAAGCGAAGACCGCACCGGACGATGTGTTTATCAGCTGCCGCATCAACAAAAGCCAGATCTTGCCAATGATGTCGGCAGTTTGGCCCCGACTGTTGCATGCCAGTGCCTTTTGTGGCGGCATGAAACTACTATACTATATGACTAGTCCCTCATTTTGCCCTGGCTTAAAGACTCAGATGGGTTGTAATTTGGACGCGCGCCTGACAACCTACACTAACGTGCCGGATGCAACTTCAAGTTGAGAGACTGCGCTGAGGTCAGAGACTCGGCGGATTCAATTCTCCTCTGGGGCGGAACTTCCCGCGAAATGAACAACTTGAACTTCTGGCCCGTCGCCGCTAAACGGCTCCGCTTCGACCGCTCTTTCGCAAGTCCGACTGGGTCACTGTATCTGACGTTCGCACGAAGTAGATAAGACCTCTGACCCTCTTGCGTTGCAGGTCAGACACCCCTTCTACTCAAATAATGTCAGCTTCACTGTCTTCCCCTGAATCGCAGCAAGGGCCCAAGTTCCGTATTGCTATATGGTGAGTGGTTGCATCCAATGATCTACTGGAGATTGACTCAAACCCGGGCCGCAGCGGCGCTGGTATTGCGGGTCTTATCCTTGCAATCACAATTGGAAAATATGACCCTTCGATACCCATCGACCTGTACGAAGCACACGACTCTATCGACACTGTCGGTGCGGGAATTACTCTATGGAGACAAACGCATGATGTCATGACCGAGCTAGGGATGTTCGACGACTTTAAACATACCCTTACGCGCGATCCTGAAAGTGTCAGCGGTGAGAACCATTTTTCGACCATGCCTGTTACCAGTCTCCCTATACTCCCAAACAATTAGGGTCCACTGTTAGGCGAGCTGACATACCTGAGGGCGGGTACGTATGGTACCAGATAATCCATCGCTGTAAGTTCTGACATATTCATATTTTGATACTCGGAGACCTGTCCTCATGGAAGGTTGAAGACGGTGCTTCCGCCATACATCGCCATGATATGGTGGCTATACTGGAAAAACACATTCCGCTCTCATGTACTGTACATCTCAGGAAGCGGCTCGTCAGTTACGTAGAACCCGAGGAACAAGATGCAAAATCTACGTCACCAATTGTCCTCCATTTTACGGACGGAACTACCTTGACTACTGACGTGCTCATCGGAGCAGATGGAGTCCGCTCAGAAACTCGTAAGACAATGTTCGAAAAAGCCTCCGAGGAAGGCGCCCAGGGCGAAATGGACTTCAAACAATACATCGATGCCACTTTCACGGGAATGTCAGTATATCGTTGCACCATCCCTTCAGAGACATTGAGGAAGGAAGACCCAAAGAATATCTGTTTGACAGAGATGTTAGGAGTGAGTGACCGATTAACCTATGCAAAAATCATCTGAACCTTCACGTTGTTTCTCTGAAATCATATAGTTTGTCGGAAAGGGAGCGGTACGTGCATGTGATTTTCTTCTTTATGTACATTCTCACTCTTTTCGCTGTTCGTAGTGCCTTGCCACTTATCCGATTGTCAAAGGAACTATCATCAATGTGGTGGGGATCATTGGAAATCCAAGCCTAATGGGTACACATTATGAAGGCTATAGGGTAACGGACTCGACTCGTGATGAAATGGCCAAATCCTTCAATAACTTTGAACCTGGCGTGAGGACAGTAGTGGGAGTGAGGGCTTGTTGAATTGAGCCACGCTTGCAACCATTCTGATCACTGCACATACAGCTCTGCGGAAAGCCATCAAAGTGGGCTCTCCATGTTGTGAAACCACTCCCGTTCTGCGTGCGGAAAAAGGTTGCACTTGTCGGAGATGCGGTGCGTCTTCTCGGATGTGATGCGCACATTCTGTCAAATGAATATCGATCACTAGTGTCATGCCATGACGCCTCATTTCGGTGCCGGCGGTGGTCAAGCAACCGCGGTTAGACCCCCATTTACGTCGCCGTGGGTCGCTCGTTGTCATTGACATGCATCCAGGATGGGTTTGTACTCGGCCGACTCATCGCACATCCTCTCACCACGCTCTCTTGCATCCGAAACGTACTTCGCATTTACGAAGAGACGCGTCTCCCTTATGCGCATGAAGTAGCTCGCATTTCATTGTCGACCGGATGGATGCAGTCGTTGATGGAACCAGGGTACTACGATGGAACGCGTAAAGACGAGGATTTGGATGATAGGGGGATCGGTGCATACGAGAGGGAGGGAATGGAGACATTGGGACAGGAGATGCTAAGGCGATGGGATTGGATTGAGGAATCGCGCGGGGCTCTCCGAACTTGGGAGGAGGCCGAGTTGAAATTGCGAGCGTTGGCGGTTAATTAGATGAGTGCGTATCGATATTTTGACCGCTCGTTTACGTTTACTATGGTACATCCAAGTGTATAGGTTGCTTCATCAGAACCTAACTGTGCTCCCGTGTCGTGACTGGTCTGAGCCTCCCTGTCCGAGCCATGATCGATTGATCACGCGTCCAACTTGAACTGTGACGTCGATCCCCCACTTGTATATTAGATTCGCACAGGTTGACGTCAACTTAGCTTGAGAAATGAAGTGCGAATTGCCCAGGCTGAAGCGAAGGTTACGCCGGACGATGGATGAATCAGCTGCTTATCAACTGCCGCATCAACAAAAGCCAGATCTTGCCAATGACGAGTCGGCGGCTTCGGCCCGACCGTCGCATGCCAGTGCCAATTGCAGCGGCATGAAACCTTTGACTCCAACTGCGCTATTGGACTGGCTCATTTTGGGACTTGTCCTGGCTCAAAAACTCAGATGGGTTGTAATTTGGACGCGCGCCTGGAAGACTGGAAGACTCGTGTCGTATGCAAGAAAGACTGGGCTGAGATCAGAGACTCGCCGACGTCATTCAATTCTCCTCCGGTACCGAGGTTTTCGCCGACACTGGGCGGAACTTCCCGCGAAATGAACAAGTGGCGTCGCCGTTACTAACGGCTCCGCTTCGACCGCTCTTTCGTAATTCGACTGGGAAGAGGGCCCCACTCTGAATCCACTTCTGACAGACCGAACAGATCGTATGCTACTTGAATGGGCCTAGCAGGCTATTTTAACCCGGTAATTTGGTTGATTAGGGGGGTAACAAGGGGGGGTAACAAGTCTAAGTGCTAAACCCCACGACTAATGCTAATGTTGACTCGTTTCACGGAGCTTCTTGCGGCGGTCCAAGTCGGGCGGTCCCGCTCAAATGAATGACTGTATTCGACGTTCGCACGAACTGTAGATAAGACACATCTGACTCTTGCGTTGCAGGTCAGACACTCCCCTTTACTGAAATAATGTCGGCTTCACTGTCATCCCCTGAATCAGAGCAAGGGCCCAAGTTTCGTATTGCTATATGGTGAGTAGTTCCATCCAATGATCTGCTGGAGATTCACTCAAACCCGGGCCGCAGCGGCGCTGGTATCGCGGGTCTTGTCCTCGCGATCACAATTGGAAAATATGACCCTTCGATACCCATCGACCTGTACGAAGCTCGCGACTCTATTGACACCGTCGGTGCAGGAATCACTCTATGGAGGCAGACGCACGACGTCATGACTGAGCTCGGGATGTTCGACGACTTTAAACATATCCTTACGCATGATCCCGAAAGTGTCAGCGGTGAGTAGCCATTTTTCGACCGTGCTTGTTACCAGTCTGCCTATACCAAACAATTAGGGCCCACTGTTAGGCGGGCTGACATACCTGAGGGCGGGTACGTCTGGTACCAAAGAATCCATCGCCGTAAGTTCTACACCTATTTTGATACTCGGTGACCTGTTCTCATGGAAAGGTGAAGACGGTACTTCTGCCATGCATCGCCATGATATGGTGGCTATACTAGAAAAACACATTCCGCTCTCATGCACAGTACATCCCAGGAAGCGGCTCGTCAGTTACGTAGAACCCGAGGAACAAGATGCAAAATCTACGTCACCAATTGTCCTCCATTTTACGGACGGAACTACCTCGACTACTGACGTGCTCATCGGAGCAGATGGAGTCCGCTCAGAAACTCGTAAGATAATGTTCGAAGAAGCCTCCGAGGAAGACGTCCAGGGCGAAACGGACCTTAAACAATACATCAATGCCACGTTCACAGGAATGGCAGCGTATCGCTGCACCATCCCTGCGGAGAGACTGAGGAAGGAAGACCCAAATAACATCTCTTTGACAGAGATGTTAGGAGTGAGTGACCGATTGACCCATGCAGAAATCTGAACCTTATTTTTATGAAATCATGTAGCTTGTCGGAAAGGGAGCGGTACGTGCATGTGATCTTCTTTCTATTATTTCTTACTCTTTTCGCCGTTCGTAGTACCTCGCCACTTATCCGATTGCCAAAGGAACTATCATCAACGTGGTGGGGATCATTGGCGATCCAAGCCTAACGGGTACGCACTACGAAGGCCCTTGGGTAACAGACTCGACTCGTGAAGAAATGGCCAAATACTTTAACAACTTTGAACCTGGCGTGAGGACAGTAGTGGGAGTGAGGTCTTGTTGAATTGAGCCACACTTGCAACCATTCTGATCATTGCACATACAGCTCTGCGAAAAGCCATCAAAGTGGGCTCTCCATGTCGTGAAACCACTCCCGTTCTACGTGCGGAAAAGGGTTGCACTTGTCGGAGATGCGGTGCGTCTGCTCGAATGTGATGCACGCGTTCTGTCAAACGAATATAGATCCCCAGTGTCATGCCATGACGCCTCATTGCGGTGCCGGCGGTGGTCAAGCAATCGAGGTTCGACCCCCATTCACGTCGCCGTGGGTCGCTCGTTGTCACTGACATGCATCTAGGATGGGTTTGTACTCGGCCGACTCATCGCGCATCCTCTCGCCACACTCTCATGCATCCGAAACGTACTTCGCATTTACGAAGACACGCGTCTCCCGTTTGCGCGTGAAGTAGCTCGCATTTCGTTGTCGACGGGATGGATGCAATCATTCATGGAACCAGGATACTACGACGGAACGCGTAAAGACGAGGATTTGGATGATAGGGGGATCGGTGCATACGAGAGGGAGGGAATGGAGACATTGGGACAGGAGATTATCAAGCGATGGGATTGGATTGAGGAATCGCGCGGGGCTCTCGGGACGTGGGAGGAGGCCGAGTTGAAATTGCGAGCGTTGGTGGTTAATTAGATGAGTGTGTATCGAAGTTTTGACCGATCGTTGACTATGGTCCATATCCAAGTGTACTCCATGAAAACCTAACTGTGCTCCGGTGTCGTGGCTCCTAGACCTCCCTGTCCGAGCCATGATCACGCGTCCAATGATGTCGATCCCCCACTTGCAAATAGCAATGATGCAGCCGGCAGTGGGCGGTACTAGATTCAAGTTCGCACAGGTTGACGTCAAAAGGCACATGCGGAGGACAAGCGACTGGCGATCAGTGCCAGTGAGACTCAGAGTGAGAGTGACACGCACTGGCAGCTGCAGTACGAGAATGTGGTCAGGCGAGGCATTTAATTGGATGGAGGGGGATAACACGAACGTTGGTAGTCAATTAGGAGGCGTCGAACGCGCTCATGGCAGGCTCCTACCATAAGAGCTTGTATCGTGCGCCCACACCTGTGAATCCCTGTCTTCCGGCCGAACAGCGCCGTAGTACCTTTTTTTTTCTTTGCTGATCGTCACATCATTCACCTTCAAATTCCTTTCCTTCTTCTTCCCATCACCATCATCTCAAAGCCGACGCACGTTCCTACATAACGTTCGCAGCGTGAGCGGCCGAAACACCCACCCCTTCCCGTGCCGCTGTGGGCCTGTGGCGTGCGTTCGCGATGTATCCTGTCTGAGCGCGCGGGGAAACGTATTTCGTATTTCATATAGGCCAACGTTGTGAAGACACGCAGCCAGTGAAAAAGAGACTCGTTCGAGGTCGGGGAGTTACCCTTCACATGACTCCGGGTCGGACCTCGCGGGACTTGGCTATGTTCCATAATATTCAAGTTGCTATTGGCTGCCCGTCAGGAACTTGAACGAACATTCTTTGAGTTGCACGATGCCATGATCGATCGCCAGGTCCGCCGAAAAAAATTATGGACAAATCCGGACTCGAACCGGAGACCCCCCGCACTCAGCACCATGCTAAGCGGATGTGATAACCAGCTACACCATATGCCCGACACTAATCACTCCCTCGCTGGCGTTCTTGGCGTCGGTCTCGAGGTTTGTGATGGTCCTGCATGCTAGATGATCTAATCTTCTCTACTCACTTGGATGTCGACGATCAATCTCAAAATCGAGTTCAACGGCGGTCTCGAGCTGCTCTTTGGCAACAAACGCAATCATACGCTCTCCCTCCCTGCATCTATCCCATCGGAGGGGAACACAAGTTCTCCGTCCGACTCCGAGTCACCACCGGAATCGACGAGATCGACAGACTTGACATACCTCATGCACCACCTCCGCACGAACCTCCTCACCGAACGTCCGGAGCTCTTCATGGATGGCGATACCGTGTACGTTTGTCCGTTTGTCCGTTTGTCCGATTCCCCATTGATCTCTTACCTCTTGTGCTGATCTTCGTCTGCTTTCCTCCCCAACGTATACACAACTTCCATCCGGATAAACTGTAACACACTGACAGTCGTCCAGGCATCCTCGTCCTCATCAACGACACCGACTGGGAACTCGAAGGCGAAGGCGCGTACGAACTCAAGAACGACGACGAGATCGTGTTCATCTCGACGTTGCACGGCGGGTAGGCGATGTCAAGAGATGTGGTTGGTGCAGGCCCGGGGAAGCAACCCCTACACGCGATGAAAAAATAAGGATCGGGGGGACGGAGATAGGAATAGAGGCCGACAGAAGGGGAGGCTCATGCTACGCCTGCCAGCACGCGCGTGATGCATGATGGCATGATTGATGATCGAAGCTACAAGTCCCGTGGACGCGTCGTGCCCATCACGAACCCCCTAGGCCTATATATGTTCTCGTACTTCTCATCTGATCCGCGTTGCGTCGACGGAGCATTAGATTATTTACCACACGCATAGTCTACGTCTCCCCACCCACCCTAGCCTGCCTCACGTACCCCTGCATCAATTCCACCACTTTTTTCAAGTTCTGCCCATACTTGGCCGAGATCGGCACCACGTCCATCCTCCGCGGTCCCATCTCCCTCTCCACATACGCCTCCAACTTTCTTAACTTTTCCCTCGCCTCCCTCACCGCGTCTTCGTCGTCCCCACCAAGCAAATCCGCCTTGTTCGCAACCACCAACCGCGCACGCTCACTCATCCCAGGCTGATACCTCTCTAACTCCTCCCTCAATACCCCAAGCTCGTCCCACGGCTCAGGACCAGAGAGATCGACCACATAAACGAGCGCATGTGACCGCTCGATCGACCTCAAAAACGTATGCCCAAGCCCGACGTCCTCGGACGCGCGCGAAATCAGACCGGGGTTGTCCGCGATTGTGAACCGGAAGGTCTCGAGGATCGCGAATTGGTCGAGCGTGGATAGGTCAGGGTCGACAGAGGACGACGAATCTTGGGTCTCCTCCAGTTCGGCTTCGGACTCCACGTCCCCGATTGCTGGTTGCAATATCCGCGCTTCCTCGACAGCCGTTTCCTCAAACACGTGCACGTCGCGCAGCTCGCCCTCAAACATCCCATTGTCAGCCACCCGTATGACGCCCACGACCGGATTCAGCGTCGTAAATGCATAACTCGCCACCTCCGTCCTCGCCCGCCCGCCCGTGAGCGCGCGCAATAACGTACTCTTGCCCGCATTCGGCATCCCGACCAGCCCTACGTCTGCAATGATCTTGAGCTCCAGCTCCAGCGTCACGCGTTCCCCTTCGTGGCCCTTGGTAGCGAACTTGGGCGACCGATTCGTGGGAGACAGGAAATGCGGGTTTCCGAGTCCGCTAGCACCCCCTCGCGCAACCAGGTGGCCGAAATATTCGGTCTTGCCAAGCGCGAGCGGCGCGTTAACGTCTTCCTCCTTCGCGATCGCACCGGCCTCGAATTCGCTCAGATCGAGATGAATGGGCTGTTTCGCCCGCCGTTGCACCATCGACCACCGTCGCTCGCGTTCCTCCCTCCACATCGCCGCTTCTGCCTGCTTAAACGCATCCCTCCCCATATTATCCTCCTCGGACCGCGGATAATGCACCCATCGACTCGCGAGCATCTTCATGCGGCGCTCCTCCACGCCGAGGCCCGCGAGCGCCTCCTCCTCAGCCTCCCACTCGTCCCGCGCGCGCCGTGGATCGTCGATCGGTAGTTCGCGCACTACCGTCCCCAGCGGGACCTTGATTACCATCGGTGGTGCGTTCCGCCCGTTTTGCCAGCTCCCGCGACCGTGTGCGCCCTGGTGACCGCGGACGCGTCGGAGTACGGAAGAGAGGGTGGTGAGCTCTGGAGTGGGCATCAGGTAGACGTCGCCGCCGCGTCCGCCGGTGCCGCCTGAGGGTGGGCCCATGGATATGAATTTTTCGCGGTGAAAGGCGACGCAGCCGTTGCCGCCTCTGCCTTGGCGCGGTGGACGGGGTCAGCAATGGGCGGAGAGAGGGAAGAGGGGGCGTACCGCCTCGGACGTGGATGACGACGTGATCGAGAAAGGTGTCACCCTGTCGTAGTGGTGAGGATGGGTAGCGGGGGAGAGCAAACGTCACTGACCGTTTGTCGTCGTTTACGCTCTGAGCTCTTTTGTGTCCTCGCAACGTCCGAGATGCATCGCCGCTGCACACGCAACAACGATTGCAAAGGACGTGCCAACAACATTAGAGGGTAAAAAGGAAGAAGGGAAAAAGGGCTAGTGATAAACAGGAACAAATACCGTCGTACTGGTACATGGTATAGTACTACAATAACATACAAGACCGATCCTCTCTTCTTTTTTTCGACTATTCAAAAGAAAACGTGGCGGAAGGGGTATCGTACATGAATGATTCTTATCTTTCTGAGCTCAAACCAAGCAGTCTACTCGGTGTGAGGGCGTAGCCAGCGTTGAACTGCTTGGCGTCCATCTCTACTGGGCGGGCAGAGACGGGTTTGGGAATGATGCGGGGGGAGGTGGCACTCATGCGCAGCAAGAGGGATGCGGCAGTCTCGTCCTCTGGGGAATAAACCGGTGACACGACAGGAGAGACTTTCGCGCTGGCACGCGGGTTGAAGCCATAGAAGCGAGGCTGCATGTGGGGTGTCGCGGGTGGGAGGGATGTGCTCGGAGAGGGGAGGGTGAGGACAGGTGGCATCTGGAACCCATTAGTGGCGGGTGCGCAGATGGCAGAGGAGGGTGGTGTGGGGAGCTGGCCGGAGCGCGGGCCGAAAATGGTGTCGCAAGCGGGGGACTGAGATGGTGTGCGGAGGAGTGCGCGGTGCTCCTCTGCGGAGGCGGGCAGCCAAGCAGAGATGGAGGGGAGACGCGAGGGAGCGACGGAGGAATCTCTGGAAGCGCTGGCGGGCACGTCCGGGACGAGAGGGTCCTCTTCCGACGGCTGCATTCTGGACGGAGAGGGAGCATCGGCGGATGCAAAAGAGATGGGCTTGCTACAGTGTGGACAACCCGAGTGCTCGAGCCGCTTGACCCTGTCCGTGAGTTGCTGGAGATACGCGACTGTGCGGACAAGGATCTCTAGCTTGAACTCCTTTTCGCCGGCAGCCTTTGGCTTTGCCTGGGGTTTCTGCGGGTGGGCATCGTCCGAGTCGGAGTCACCGTCCGCGAGCTCGGAGGCCCTGCCGACGTCGGGTGGGACGATCTCTCGCAGGGTGGCGAGTGCATCGTTGATTTTGGTACGGCGGGCCTTTTCGATAAGAGAATGGTTTATTTTGCGCTGTGCCTCGCGGGCTGCCCGGGAGAGGGTACCAGGTCTGCGACCACGGCGCTTTGGAGGAGGATTGTGTGACATGTCGTCTTGGTTGTCATCATATGACTCGTCGGGGATGGACGGGGAGGATTGGGTGTCATGTGTGGCTGCGGCGGGTTCGTCTTGGCGGGGACGTTTTGCCCTGCGAGGTGGGTTGCACGCCGCTGCGTATTGTTGCATTGAGTCGGTTGGTGCGATGGAATGGAACGAGGAGGAGGACATGTCGCAACGGGAGCTTTATGAGCTCGCTCGTGTGCACGTCCTTGAACGTGTTCTCCGATGCGAACTCGGTCGTTGATTGGCTGATTCGAGTACAACGTGTGAGAGCACTAAAAATAAAAAATAAAGATAAAAATAAAATAAATAAAAAACATTGTGTCATGTTCCGTCTCGCCTTCAAGTGTGCACACACGACAAGATTCATGTCATCGAAATCAGACTACATCAAGACTGCAGCAGCGCTCATCATCGGGTACTACGAACTTTGCTTCAACTTCACCCCGCTAATACACTCAGGGACGAGATCCTCAATGGAAAGACTCTCGACCGAAACTCAAACTACTTTGCCCGCTTTTGCTTCGAGCACGGCATCGACCTGTGCGCACCCAATTAGCCGTCCATTCAGCACCCCTGACGTCACCCTTAGCAAGCGCATCGAAGTCGTTGCCGACGACGAGGACGAAATGTACGTCCTGCTCCGCTCTCACGCTACCAGTCGTTCCCAAGCCCGCATAGCGCCGAAGCGAGCCGCAGGATGGTCAAACACTACGACCTCGTCATCACCTCGGGCGGAATAGGCCCCACCCACGACGGTACGTCCCCCGATCCACTTCTCGCGCACCGTGCTCCCCCCGCTCATGCCCCCAGACATCACCTACGCCTCTCTTGCCAAGGCCTTTGATCAGGACCTCGCATACCACCCTGAGACCCTCAAGCGCATGGAGGAGCATGTCCGCCTCCGCCCCTCGTTTGCCAATCAGACAGAGGAACAGCACATCGCACGCAAGCGCATGGCCCTCTTCCCGAACGCAGCCGAGGTCTTGTTCGTCGCACCAGACGTATGGGTGGTTCGTCTTTCCTTCCTCTTCTTCTCCCCTCACTCACTCTCGTACACACAGCCCATCGTGCGCCTGGAGAACAAACTCTGCGTCTTCCCCGGCATCCCGTCTCTCTTCCAAAAGCTCCTCGACCACCTCAAACACTTTCTTCCCCTTCCGCCACCAGACGCACGCCCGTGTCGCCTACAAGTGTTCACAAGGCACGTCTTACTCTTTTGGATTTCATTTCCTTAGGGGTTCGCTTTTATGACATGATATCATCGTCATCATCACCATCATGATTCAAACGTGCCCCATCTCCGCATCACCCGTGCGTTTTCCCGTGCCGTCAGTCTGCCGGAATCGTCGATCGCACCCTTCCTTGCCACGCTCCAAAAACGCGTGCTCCCGGAAGGCGTTCGGATAGGCTCGTATCCCCTCCTCCAGCGTGGCGTTTACATTTCGCTTATCGGTGCAAATCGCGATCGCGTACGTGAACTCGCTGAGGAGGTGGAAAAGGAGATTCAGGGCAGGATAGTCACCGAAGAAGAAGCAGAAGCTAAGAGGCTCGCTGGGAGTGCACGAGTTGAATAAACGCTTGATTTTGTTTTCGATACACGTGTTTCTCTCTCCTTGCCCGCGAGACTACCTCGATAGATAGAGAAACAAAAAAGAAGCAAAAAGGGGGAGCTGGCGGCGTTCAGATTAGATGCAGGTAATGGATACACGCATTCGCAGGAAAGTACATAAGATGGAAAAAAAAAACCTAGGGAGACATTGACATTGTGGAAAGAGCCAGATGAAAAAAAGGCATGAGTAAGAAAGAGAAAGATGCGTTGGATGCTATGGCGTCCCTGTACCCAAGCCCTAGTAGAGATAGCTGATTCGTTCCGTTAGTAGCTGGTCGTTGGAGCAGTGCTGGCGAGAAACTTACTGTTGAGATCGTCTTCGTCGTCAAGCATTACCGTCATCGTCATCGCGTCCCGATGCCACCCCCGTCGCCCTCATCACCGTCGTTTTCGACGTGTCTACCGTGAACTTGACGGTAGTGCCACCACGCCCCGGATCGTGTCCACGACCTCCCGCTTGACCAATCCTTCGTCGATCATCCGGTCCAGCAGCATACCCATCCACGGCAAACACTGTTCCTCGGCGCGTCCGTCGTACTCGATCTCCTCTGCGCACTCGAGCAGCGCCTCGCGCTGGTCTCGAGTGAACGTCCCGAGCGAGACAAGCTCGCCCCGCTCATCGTCCTCCACTGGGTCGTGCTCCCGGTCACGGTCGTGGCCGTATCCATTGCCGTGTCCAAACCCCCGATCGTGGCCGCCGTGACTGTAGCCATGCCCATGCCAGTGGCCAATCCCCATCGCATGCCCATTTCCCACCCCATTCCCGATCCCCTGCCCCGGATCATGCTCACGCTCACGCTCCATCCCCCTATCCCCATCCACGACGATCAAATCCGGATACACGTACTTGTATCCACCTCCCTCCTTGCGATCGAGACGTACGACTTGCCATACCTCCTCGCCGTCGTTGAACGCCTTGTTGACCCAGTACAACAAGACGGTGCGGAGATGGCTCGCGGCGATCGCACCTGAGGCTTGGAGGAAAAAGAGTTCTTTGTCTGATTCGTCGTCTGGGTAGGCGTAGGAGAGGGGGTTGTATTCGAACGTTGGGCGAGGGGGCATGGTAGTAGGGTTGCCAGTGCGAGTGCTGGTGGTGGGGGCGGGGTTGGTGGTGGTGGTGGTGAGGGTGATGAGGGTGGTGGTAACGACAGTGGTGTTGGTGGTGATGAGCGACCGTGATGGCGATGGAGGCGATGGAAAGATGGGGGATAAGATCTCTGAGTCGAGAGGCAGAAGAGACGGTCGGTTGATGCTGATGATGATAATTCCCTTCATCGCCCCCCCGTTACCGTGTGTCCCGTTCGATTTTTATCCGGGATGGCGTCTGATAGTTGCTTCGCGGCGTTTCATTTCGTTTTTTGATGTTTCTTTTTCGAAGGGGCCAAAAAAAAAAGAATAAAAGGAATAATATAGGTAAGCTCCGGAAGGTGACCGCCGCCGTACAGGTGTCTTACGACCACAAGCGAGCTGGCACCGCCCAAATTTCAAAAAGCCAAACGAACGCGATGCTTCAAGACGACGACCACGACTCCGCACGGAAGATCTATTCTTTTGCGGGTATAGTATGTACGAGAAAATGTCCCACGTCGTATTGCAAAAGAACCGACTGCTTGGCAGGCTCGACGACGCATGTTGTTCAACCTTCCCCTAAACTTATCAACCGGATTCAACCCTGTGGCAGACTCAGCTACATCTTCTTCGCAGGGGGAAATGAACTTATTGCGGTGGGGCGTCCGGGTGGACGAGGGTGATCCCTACCGGAATCCCCAACCTCCCCCCGGCCTGAACGAAACCGAACGTCCGAGGGGCGCCTAGAACGTAAGTCGTTGTGTACAACTGTGGTCCCCAACCCCATTATTCGAGCGGTTTTTCAATCGCCCCGCGAACACCACGCGATGATAATCTTACTCCAGGGCTTCCAAGTTATTTACGGCGGGTTCCTCACATCGATACCCCCTTTTTTAAAGTTTCTTTCATATCACGCATCCCCTTTCGGATTTTTCTATATCGGACCAGACGCGGATCCATTCGGCGATGGTCTAGACCCTTCCCTGACACACCCTGGCAGTGCTTGACTCCGACCCTCGCTACGCCGCTCGCTACCAAGTCCACATGGACGAAAACAGACAGACCCCAGCATATGCTCTCCCAACGATCGCTGCCATTCAGAACTGCCCCGTGGGTCCCTTCGACATGTCACTGGCACGACGCCCTCGGCTTCCAAACGCGTATCAATTTACATAAATCATAATATAACCTTGTCGTTTAGCTTCGATTCGCAGATCTCCTCCATCTTCACCCGTTTAGCATCCGCAATCGCAGCCGAGCCCGAGGGCCAAACGAACAACAAGCGAAGGAATAAAACAAGAAAATAAGCGCGAGAGGTCCGCTTACATTCCGCCTGGAACCCGCGCTCTCGTGCGGGGTTCGGTATCGATTCTGTCGCTGTCTGTCTCATCGTCTATCATCTGTTTATCCACTCACATTTCCGCGGACAGGCAAGAGAATATATAGGAAAAAGGCGGATCGACGGTCCGGTGTACCCTCAACACGTGCATAGTACGCGCGGGATGCGATCGATTCTGTCGCCACGCCGCCGCCACCCATTGTATCATTAAGTCAACGAGGCAAAATGGAGCGCCGCCCCCTCACTCTTTTTTGTGCACCGTTGGCGGGAGTTGGTCATCATTTCATCGACGGGTCTCCTCCGGAACTTGAATGTCGTGATCTATAGGGCGAGGGTGGGCGTAACTGCGCGATCACAGCCTGAGTCTAGGTCTTGATGGACCGTCATCGATAACGTTGGTGACGGAACAATCAGTGAACTGTATCGTGTGCAGCGAAGGCGCCGATCGACCAGGCACCATGTGGGCTGCTAGGTATCCCACACCTGATCGCCGGACGACGAGGGAATTGGGCGTGGATGAGCGAGCGTCGAACGTTCAAAATTTCAACGTTCGTAAAGAAGTATTCCCCGAGAGACGGCAAAACCATACAGCAGTGCCCTGCCATGTGCGTCGATCGAATCGATCATGATGCCTCAAGAACTTGCCATCACGCCGGTAACGGTAAATTTGGTCAAGTTTTCAACGCGATAGGCGATAGCGATCACTAGCACTCTGGGCGGGAACAAATCACGACCACGTCACATACCCCTTGAACCTAGTCAGCTCGTGCAGTATTTGAGTCGCCGGACGACAGTCCTGTGATTCACGCCGGTCTCCCGGTAGACTCTGGGCCTTCACGGTCGTGTTTCAGCGGCTGATAACACGCAATCAGCTTGGTGATACCCGCCGGGCACGGGGGCGGGTTGATAAGGCTTGTCTCCGTGTACATCTGTCCGCGGTGGCCGGAGATATATACGACCTTGCTTGAAACCAAGACTATTTCCATCGTCTGAGCGTTTCCCACTGGCAGGTTCTTGTTTCGATCAAGATCCTAATCACTGGCAAAAGAAAAGGTCGAGAGCGCTTGATAACATTGTATTATTGCTAGCGGGGCTGAGATTCGGGATGTTTACTTACCCAAAGTCAATCTCGTCCGACTCCACTTCCGACCCATGCAAGGAAGGTTCCTATTTCGATACATTCCATGTAGAGCGTTGACAGGTTTTGCCAAGGCCATTTGTCGGTGATGCGACGTTATCCCCGCCGGCTTGTCTGTCTTCCCTCGTGGACCTCACCTTCATCTGTCATTCCAGCCGGAATGATTGGTTGTCGGCACAGGAATGTTCACTTGACTTGTCGGGAGAGACGCTTGGAGGTCCGGATCGCATCTTATCTTCGTTCTCGGAGTCGGAGCGTCGTCGATATTACATATGCTGACCGATAGTTCTTACCTTGATTCAACACGACAGGTCATGCAGTGAGCATGGCAATTGAGCGGGGGTGTGTAAGTGAAAGTATGCGTTCAGTATGTAGGGCTTGATATCGATGTCGCCTCGATCGGAGTCGTCCTCGTGGCATGAGCGGTGGCACGTGACCTTCCTAGTTGAACAAAATGGCTCGTTGTCTATTCTTCTTTTCTACGTCCACTAGTTTTTCCGGCGGCCTACGCGCCGTCTTAGAGCATACGCATGTTCACTGGAATCATCTATACATGTCAGCATCACGTCCACTGGAGTCGTCCATATGTGTCAATATCATGTCCACTCGTTCTAACCATTGAAGAGATCGCTACGAGCTTTCTTTGTCCGCGACCACGTGGTACCCCTACTAGGACCCCGAAAAAACTAGCAGGCAAGAGTCCCCCCTGCGTTCAAAAAAGCTAACTCTACTTCACTTTACCCTATGGTCGTCATGTCGACCAGTAAAGCCAGAGCTTCCGATAGATTAAACGGAAGCCAAACAAAAAACCCACATTCATCCGTCCGAACCCGCTCAACCCCCATTACCACTGCCACAAAGGAAGACATCATCAAACTTCCTTTTGACGTCAAAGACGCCCATTCTGGTAAAACATACCTCGAAACTAATCTTTTTTTATTTTTATTTTTATAATTCAATTTCTGTCCTATTGCGGAGCGGGTAAGCTCTATGGAGGACAATCTAACTAAGCAAGGGCCCCTGCCCTACGCAATCTCCGTCTGCGCGAATGCCCCAAGGTGGGCATGACCCCCTCGGACCGCCGTTCCCGCCGGCCGTTTTAGACGCCACAGACCTCCATCGCGCTGCTTGGGGCTTCGTGTCGATATGTATAGAGTACTGTGTGGCAATGTAGATGGCATGTACTTGGGCCCGGAGGCCTGTCGTATGATGGGAGAAATGGGATGCGTGTGTAGTAAATGAGAGTAGGCTTGAGGACGGCGAAGGTTTTTTCGTCTTCGTCGTCGTCGTCGTCGCCGCCGGTAAGGTGAGTATTGGGGCGTTCGCCAATAGTAGGTGGCAGCGGTGGCGAATTGATAGGTCTTCGTCGTCCGTAATTCCTCTCGACTTATCCCCATCCAGTCCAGCTGAGTCCCTCGTAGACGAATAATAATAGATAGTTGATGCATGGGTTCGATTCGTGGTTTCGTTTGCGTTTAATCTGGCAAGGGGGTGTTATTCCGTCGTCGTTGGTGGTGCTTGTACATTACCAAAGGTTGCGCTTAATCGCCCGGTAGCCGCGACAAAGCGGAATAATGCTTCGCATGCGTCGGGGTTCGTAAGGAGCGCAGTGATATCGTCTGCCTCTCTTCCTAGTAATGTGTTCCGCATTACGTGGTGCTCTCGCGCATAAGCGGGACAATCAAGTATGAAATGTTTCGTGGTTTCCGAAGTGTTAGGGCAGTGTGGGCAGTGTGGGCAGTCCGAGCTGTCCACTTTCCGTATGTTGAATAAATGCCTATTAAGGGCGATGTGTCCTGTGCGTAGGCCAGTCAATAGAGTGGCTTGCTTTTTGGATAGTGGAGAGATGAGTTTAAGGAATAGGTTCGAGGGCTTATCCATGCCAAATTTACTCATACGCGTATAACGCGGCGAGTTCTTCCAGTCTTCGATCCATCGCCGTTTTGAGTGGTCTTTGTATGCTCGTTTGAGTGCGGATATGCTGTCGGGAAGGGGACTAATCTTCTTATTCCCATACTCCTAGCCACCACTCTACTCCACATTACTCAACTCCCAAACACTACAAAACCAATCATAGAGGCAGTCAGGGCTGTTGCCCTCATCCTGGAAGAAGATCACGCAGATCACATTGCTGAAACAGTAGCCAATAGATTTATTGTCGTGGTAGCACCTAAACTGGCTTCGTTTCAAATCGCTCTCAATGAACTGGAAAACATAACTGACACATACAAACAGATTTCAACAAAGACCTCGGACACCTTGAACCAGATTCGAGACATGTCCGTCCAGCCACACCATCACCAACTACCACCAAAACCTGGCACTTACAGCGACGCCCTCAAAGCAAACCCGCAAAACCCCATCAAAGTCCACGAAGCCCTCAGAAGGGCTGAGGTGCGAACTCGTCAAATCTTACTCACCCCCAGAGAAGACCATCCACTATACACCGAGATCAATACTAATGAATCTGTAGCTCAGAAAATCCAACAAGCAATAGACAACACTAGATCAAATGATGATTCTCAAACCAATGTAAAATCAGTTCTTCTCCTCCACAACAAAGGTATACTCTTTGAGGTACAATCCACACAAGCGGCTACATGGCTCAAAACCACCCGAACAAAAGAGAAACCCCTGACCCATTTAGACCTACCAGCGGAGATGAAAGATCGTCACTACTCTATCATAGTACCATACATTCCTATCACATTCAAAATTGCTGACGACAACTCTCTTAATATCGTAGAATGAGACAATGACCTGCCGCACAACAGTATAGTTGCAGCCTGATGGATCAAGCCCAAGAAACGAAGATCCCATGGACAAAAAACCGCCTACGCTATTTTTTCGTTCTCAGACCCTCACATTGCTAATACCCTAATAAAGGACGGCATCATCGTCAGCAAAGAAAAACTACACCCACGTAAAGACAAGAAAGAACCCATCTGGTGTGTCTGCTGCCAGAGCTGGGGTCACATCACCCAAACCTGCAAGGCCCCCCGGGCCAACAACACTTGCAGCACCTGTGGCAACACCCATCACATGGACAAATGCAACAACCACAAGAACACATTCTGTGTCAACTGCAAATCTGATAACCACCCAAGCTACAGTAGGGACTGTCCCGAGTTTGCTTTGCGCTGCGAATGTCTCGACTCTAATAATCCTGATAACCAAATGCCGTATTACCCCACTGACAAACTTTGAACACAGGTCCTCTTTCCCCCCAAACGCTTGCCTTACGTCAAACCACCGGCGGCATCCAATGAACCAAAACATCCAACATTTCGCCAAACTACTCTGGACCTCACCCAGTTACAACCCTCAAGCGTGACATCTCAATGTGACTCTAGAAACCAGCGCTATGGCAGAGCGCAGTCAACGTGCAATGGCTCGGAAAACTCTAATACTATTGTTCCATCCTCACCCCTACTCATCCCACTGACTTCCTTCCCCCCAATTACCCCAGATTCATCCTTTCACTCCACCTCGTCGTCGACAGAAATGAACGATCTCCTCAACACCACCGACTATTGAGATAGCAAGTCTCGATTGTGTGCGCAGTACCCTTCCAAGGGAACTAAGAGAACAGTGGGAGATACTCACTGTATAGACCAAAGGTAACGAACAAAGGTTGAAGGTAGTTGCAAGAGTAAAGACTCGAGCAAGTAGCTTAGAGTGAGAGCAAGATGGAAGAATGAGTAGAAGACTTGTTATTATCCCAGAGCGATAGCTCCAGGTTTATATACAATACAGAGATGTTTGTATCTGTGTACGTATTCTCCTATATAAGGGAAATAGAGATAGAACTCTATGGAAGGTCATGGAAGGATGACGAAGATATGAGTCATCCGCAGTAAGATACTGCTATTGTCCAATGGCAT